>APFE031289338.1:129547-225622 GCA_000404065.3 Pinus taeda
TATTAAAAATATTAGTCTTAGCATGAAAATCATGGATTTTCTCAAAGTTATAGGTGAATCTAAATGCATTAAGGTAAGAAAAGTTGAAAAAGTATCTAATTAAAGTCATGAATATTTTTGTTTACATGAAGACTATAAAGATATGATTTATTTAAACATAAGGGTGTGGTCTATTAATAAAGTTATAAAATCACCCAATAATTGTTTTAAAACAACTTAAAGTGTACGAACATTATTATGTACATGTGTGGCAAAGTTTTTTGGGAATTTATTAAATTTTGCAAACATGAATAATTAACTTATTAAACAGCAATTGAAGTTTGAATTTTCCTCCCAATAAATTAATTTCAAATATTGTTGTTCACCAATTAAAACAAGATATATTACATTATAATTTGATAAATTTTACCAGTTTGAAGAGTGTTTTAATTCATTCTTGTTTTTGCATCTTGTTTAACATTCTCTTACATCTAGTTAATTGATTTTTTTCTTATCAAATTTTTAAAAAAATAATTGAAAATGATTTTATGTTAGTTTTTAACAAACTAGAATTTGATAAAGAATGGTTTTTTTATTTCAATATGTTGCAACTAAAATAGGAACCATGCCACCAAAGAGAAATTATCCTATAACACCTAGAGCCTCTCGAGAGAAACATAAGAGAAAAATTTGAGGAGCTACAATACCTAAAAAGGTTGGATTTTCATCTTTGATATAGAGTTGGAAAAGATGGGAGCAAATTTGGAATTCACTATGTAGCTCATTAATTTACCCAAACTAGAAAATGACAATTTGAAGCTTATGTATGGAGATACTAAAAAACAGATTACTAAGGATAAAAACCTACAAAAATGGGATGAGATATTCAAGAGATTTAAGGAAGAAAAGTATCTCGATATAGTTCCTTTAACTCTAGCAAAAAATATTATGATGATCATGACTAACAGAATATTAGAGTGTTAGGGTTGCATTCTATGTCAGTCAGGCCATCTATTCTATCTTGTTTAAAAGTAATAGTGTGTCTCAATGAACATATTGATATTGAAGAGAGGGTTGTTAAGAATGAGCAAGGATATTATAGATTTTCTTGAATCCAAGCAAAAAGTGACCACATAGTTTGTTAAGAGTTTTCATGATGAATATGACTTAAAGGAAGTGATTTCTTGTTGGTAAGTTGGAGATAAATGGTTTTTTTTAATATTTATGGTATTTATAACATGGTAAAGTTGAGGGAACCATATATCTATGTGTATATTATGTGGTATGGAGGATTGCAGACAATTTAAGGATGATTAGGTGTCGATAGTACATGGAATTATCGCCAAAGATCCCATTTTAACTAGGGAGCTATTTTATCTTTACCCATTAGGAAATCCATTAAGAAATCGCAAACTCATTTAGATAATAAAGACATTTATTTTTACATTGCTTCATCTTTGTTAGATGGTGCTCGTGCTTATAATTCATTACCAGGGATGAAATAGAATTGAAAGGGCACATTAATCCATGTTCATGAATACTATAGAGATTTGTGGAAGCCTGGTTATAAGAGAGTATATGCCCTTATCCATGATGAGGTGTGAGCACTTGAATATACATCAATTTTTCAAAAGCTTTATCCTAAAATTATTGAACAATCTAAGGAAATACTCATATGCATGGGAAATCAGTATTACCTACAAGAAAATAACACTTACCTGAGGATATAGGGAGCATTGGAAACTCACAAATGTGTGTTCCTAATAAATTGGTTTTGGATGCTATTACATGTTAGACTATCTTACAAATTTTCAATTCCTTGCTTATTAAGGATTCCAAGAAAAACTATCCATTCTTTATAATTTTCAAATTGGGAAATATAACTTGATGTATTCTAATCATGCCAAACAAGAGGGAAACTTGATGCTTGAGTTTAGAATTTAATAGGGTCAGTTTAGAAACCATGATCCTAAATATTTGGTGGTAAAGGATTGTAGAGATATGATGAAGAATTATTTCAAGAGATATTAAAAAATAGAGATACCTTTTTATTCAAAAATCAATCTTTAGAAGAAAAACAAGTTAAAATTAAATAGAGGTTTGAAGCAAAAAATTATGGAAACAACATGAAGATGAGAAAAATAGAATTGCAGCTAAAAGATAGATGTTGTAAGAAGAAGTCAAAGAATAGTTGGAGGCAGAAATGAAAGCAAAACAACAAGCAGATGAAGAGGAAGAAAAAAAAAATATCATAACAACAACAATAAGAATTAGAGAAAAGGGAAAGTAAAGTAGAAGAAGAAAACCAATGAACAAAAGGTGCATATGTGCAAGTGACAAAAAAAAAAAAGAATCATCAAGAAACAAAAAATCCTACAGATAGTAAGAATGATGAATTAGCTCTGGATAAGATCATTTCAACATTTGATGGAGGAAAATGTCCTTAAATCAACAAAATAGTTACACTTAGAAATACAAGGACAATGATGCCTTACGCTATTAATAAAGGGATGATTTTAACACGAGGTTGTAAACTTTGAACTACAAGCACATAATAAAAGGAAACGAAGCATTGTCAAGCAAGTGGACAATGAGAAGAGATCAGAAGTGGAAGAAATTATATCTTGTGTAACAAAGCATCTCATGGACATAAAAGGTGCTACGTTAGGTAATCTAGTGGCATTTGGGTTAGCCATATCTCAAGCAACCATGAACATAATTCTATTAGAATAAAATCGTATAACTACTCTAAAAGTTAAAATCAAACAATTGGAAAATTTGAATCTCAAAATTATGCTAGGAGAATCAATGAGAAATTTTTTTAATATATGATGATGGCATTTGAATCTAATACCTATGTTAAAAATGATTTTATTCGAAATCTTTCCACTTACAAGAGCATACTTTAACACTTTCAATCTTATATAAAAGGAATTTAGTCTAGAAGGAGATACAAGCCAAGATATATATTTATTTTCATTTGTCAAAGATATTTAGATAAAACTAGGGGGGCGAGGGGGATCATATAATCATATTGATAGAAAAAAACAAGAAATTTAGGAAATTGAGATAGATCTGAATTTTTGGGAGAGGTTAGCCACAGACAATCAAGGGAATATAAGAGAATGTTGGATGTAGTGTCTCAACTTTTGGGATTTTATAGAAAATATTGCAATAATATGAAAATTAGCTTCATTCACACCTCCCGAATACTTTTGTTGAAGAATGTAGCTACGATTGGTCTTCAAAATCCTTGATATATTTATAATACTATATAAAAACTTGAAAGAAAATTTAATTTTAAATTAGAAGAAAGGAAATCCACAAAACCACCTAAACTTAAGATCTTTGAAAATAGATCATACTCACGTAAATAACATATTTACCATCAATTACTACCCGTCATAATTTAAGCAAGTATTGGCATAAAAGACAAAATATGAACAAGATGTAAATAAATATACTTACCAAGAGTTACTTCCCACCCTTATTTACGTGATCTTCAACCCTTTAACAAATATTAGTAAAAAAGTAAATGTGCAGACTCACTAGAATTTAATTTACAAAGAGACGTGATTTAATTTAAGAGACATGTACCTTGGGTATAAAATACACTTGAACTTTTTCATTATACATATACACTTATCACTCACATATCTTTCTTATACACACATTGTGATATCTACTTTCTTTTCATGGTTATTTGTTGAATTTTTGAAGTTTTATTACTTGATGAAGATAAAATAACTATAATATATATTCACTAGTAATTACCTTAGTTTATAAATAAAGTACTTGTATCAATTGTACTAAAAAATCGACATGTTACAAGAGCTTTAATAAAGCAAAGAGCACATACATCACTCCTTGAAAATCCCTACCTTGAGATCATTTTGAAGAAACCATAGATCTAAATTCAAGTTGCATCTATGGCCTCTACTAGGAAATCAAAGAACAAGTTAGAGGGGGGCATTTACTTTAGGGCTTGGAAGACAAGAATTGACCTAATTCTTTCAAAATAATATATTTTGGAAATTGCATCAGGAAAAGCAATTAAACCTATAAATGATGGAGAAGAAGTACAAGGAAGATGACAACACTGCCATGAGCATTATTGTGGACACAATCAAGGACCAACTTATTACATACATCTCAAAGGTTGACACTTCAAAGAAGATGTGTCATGTCCAAAATAAGTTATATATTGTCAACAATATTGGCCAACTCATGAGCTTGAGAAATGAGCTTCATGATATAAGAACAACAAAGAACGATAAAGTGGATTCATACTTTGTGAGGGTTTCCCAAATAATAGATCAATTACAAGCTATTGATGAAATTGTATTTGATAAAGAACTTATGACTTTAGCACTTAATGGGCTACCATGTTCATGGGATTCATTTGTAGTAGGTATAAGCAGATAAAAGGAACTTCCAAGTTTGGAAGAACTATGGGCAGCTTGTGCTTAGGAAGAATTAAGACTACTATATAGATAAAGAAACTCAAAAGAAGAAGAATATTCTCAAGCCTATGAAGATTGTTCCATGAAAGTTGGAGGAAGAAAGAAGGCTAGTTTTTAGAAGAAGAAAAGGGGTTTTGATAGCAGACCCAATCCTCAAAGAAAGAAAGATATGTCTCAAATTTAGTGCTTTTGTTGCAACAAATTTGGTCACTTCAAAGCCCAATGTCCTAAAACGTTAAATGATAGGAAGAAGAGAGGAAATCAGCATGCTACCACCATAAAATATGATGAGTAGTCTAAGCTATCCAAAATTGAAGGAGATAAAGATCACTTCTATTTCGCACTTGTAGGATCTCTCGAAGATGAAAATAATGTATGGTTGATTGATAGTGGAGCTTCAAGACATATGATAGGGGAGTGTGATAATCTTACAAGTTTTATGGAAAGAATATTGGAAAAAAAAAATAGATCTTCAAGACAATAACATCTATGCAATCAAAGGAATTTGGACAACATTTGTTGAGCTGGAAACAAGTGAAAACGTTCACTTGAGAAACACACTCTATGTTCCATGCATGAAAAAAGAATTTGGTTTCAATTTCATGTTTAGAAGATGGAGTAGATAGAGTGGCCTTCATTGATGGGAAAGTCCTTGTGTGGTAAAAGAGCTATAATATAAGCTCTCTTAGGGTGATTGGGATTCATGAAGGAAGGTTGTATAGAGATCTAGGAAAATCTTCCAAAGTTTTAGTACATAATGATATTAATCCTAGTGAGCTATGGCATAAGATATATGCACATCTTCATTATAGAGCCTTGCCAACTTTGAAGTGGATTGTTTTAGGTGTACAACTTTGCGGATAGATCATAAAGGTGTGTGCAAGGGATCTGCTCTTAGAAAGAATGTTAAGAAACCATTTCCAAGCAGTGAATTTAGGTCCAAATAAATTTTAGATCTAGTCCACTCTGATGGGTGTGGCCCATGCCAATGAAATATCTTGGAGGTGCTTTATATTATGTATCCTTATTGATGACTTCTCCCATAAGACATGGATCTATGTAATGAAGTCAAAAGATGAAGTTTACGGAATGTTCCAAGAATTCAAAGCTGAAATGGAGAACTAGACAAGGAAGAGAATCAAGATCCTAAGATCAGATAATGGAGGAGAATACAACTCCAAGGAACTCATTAGCTTTTCTAAGGTAGTTGGGATTAAGAGGGAGTTGATAATTCCCTATAATCCTCAACATAATGCATGAGCCAAAAGAAAGAATAGATATATTAAAGAGTCCATGAAGGTGATGATACATGATCAAGATGTACCAATGTTCTTGTGGGGAGAAGGTGCCAAGCGAGTCGTCTACATTCTAAATAGAGGTCCTCCTAAGCTTATGGAAGATAGGACTCCAAAAGAAGCATTCAAAGGTTAGAAACCATAGGTTGATCATATGGGAATATTTGGTTGTCCAATTTTCATACATGTACCCAAGGATAATAGAAACAATTTAGAGCCTTTAGTAAGACGGTAATATTTGTTGCATACAGTGAATCATCAAAATCCTATAGGATCTATGTTCCAGGGCAATGACAAGTAGAAGTAAGCAAATACGTGACTTTTGATGACGATGCAACTTATTGGAAATCCATAGAAGAGCACTTAGGAACTGGAGATTAAGCGAAGAAGAATTTGGATCTTGAAAAAGAGGTTATAGGTCCTCCATCATCCTACAAACATCTTGAAGATCATGAAGATATGCCAGAAGGAACTTGCGAACCGTTGGATCCTATGGTTGTACCAAAAATAGAAAAAGATCACCTTGGATAAAATTTACTTTGTAAGATGTAGAAGGACAAGTGGCGGGCACATTCTTAGAATCTAAGAATCCTAAGAAGCATTATGATTATATAGCTTTAATGACTAAGTAGATTAACTCCCAACCTTCCAACGTTGAGGAAGAAACCACTTCACAAGTGCGAAAGGACATAATGATGGAGGAATATCAGTCTATTATGAAGAATGATGTTTGGGAAATTGTTCCAAGACCTTAAGGAAAGTATGTGGTAACCTCAAAGTAGATTTATAAGATCCATCATGAAACATATGGGAGAAATGGAAAATATAAGGCAATATTTGTGGCTAGACGATTTTCCCAATAAGAGGGAGAGGATTATGATGAATTATTTGCACCAATTGTGAGATTAAAGAAGGCCTTGTATGGACTCAAACAAGCTCCAAGAGCTTGGTATACTAGAACTGATGGATGTCTAACGGGAGTTGGTTTCTCTAAAAGTGTTGTTGATCCAAATCTTTATATCAATGTTGTAAAAGGTGAGTCGATGATACTGATACTATAGGTTGATGATTTGTTCCTAACTGATGTAAATAATCTTATTTCTTAGTGTAAAGGGAGTTGGACTCTAAATTTTACATGAAGGATAGTGGCTTACTATTTGGGGTTGAGAGTATGGCAGAACCCTAGTTAAATACTTCTTGGACAAGTAAAATATGTCATCAAGATCCTTTAGAAGTTTGGCATGATGGAGTGCAAGTCTATAACAACTCATATGGTGAAGATTATGATAAAGCTAAGAGATTTTGAGTCTGAATTGTTGGATCTATCCATCTGCCAGAATCTGATTAGATCATCGATGTATTTGGTAAATATCTGGCCATATATTTGCTTTATGGTAAACACCTTAAGCTATTTCTAGATGGAACCGAGACATGAGCATTGGATTGCAATAAAGCATATATTGAGATATTTGCATGATATTGTTGAATATTGTTTGAGATATGATTCAAATGGTGATATACAATTGTAGGAATATACAAACTATAACTAGGGAGGGAGTTCAAATGACAAGAAGAGTGCATCTGGTTTATGTTTTAGTTTGGGTTTTGCTATGATATCCAGGATAAGTAGGAAGTAGACCTCTATCGCACTCAGTACTTAGAAGAAAAGTATATTACAACATGTTTGGCATGTTGTGAGAGAGTATGACTTTGGAAGCTACTCTCTAGATTGTTCGACCAGATGCTAGAACCGACTACATTGTTCTGTGATAATCAAAGTTGTGTGAAGCTAAAAGAAAATCGAGTGTCTCATGATAAGAAAAATAATATTGAGATCAAGTACCACTACATTAGCGATATGGTACAAAAGGGAGTGGTGAGGCTCCAGTATATATCCACATATGAGAAGATAATTGAGATTCTCACAAAGCCTCTATCTTTGGAAAATTTTGTATACTTCAAAGACAAAATTGGACTAGTGGAGAACTCCTATATCAATGAGAGGGAGCATTGATGTGACATCAACAGGCGCATGGATTGGACTATTGGTAACAATAGGAGCTTGGCCTTGACTATTGATGGGTGGACAACAAGGGTATGACTCAGATTATTGGTGATAATTGGAGCATGACCTAGAGTGTTGTTGAGATAACATGGGGGATGAAAATTCTTGAAAGGAATTGTCTTTGAGGCCCGAAAACTCATGGAGTGGGTACCTCTTCAACATCATGGCATAAAGAGAGGCCTTGGGATTTGGGACATGGGTTTCCCTAGGGTTTTACCATGGAGGATGGAAACCTTGGACTAGTCAAATTACCATGAGGTGAGGCAACCATTGGATTATGGTGACTAGTTGAATAAGTACCATCGGTTAGGAGAACTAACCTGGGTTGGTACATATTGATGGTGATGTTGATGTAGGTCAAGGGTATTGAACTAGATAAATGTGTTATCAATGATATTTACCTTTTTTTAGAAAGATCATGTCTACAAAAAACTTTTGTATAGTCATTATGAATACCTCCCTAGCCAAGTGAGAGTGTTGAAAAATGTAGCTATGGTCGTTCTTCATAATCCTTGATGTATTTATAATACTATGTAAAAACACAAAAGAAAATAAAAATTTTAAATTAGAAGAAAGGAAATCAACAAAACCACCTAAAATTAAGATCCTTGAAAAATTATAGCTCATACTTGCGCAAATAACATATTTACCATCAGTTTTATTGGGTTATGAAGCGTCTTATGGCAAAAGCCTTAGAGCAGGTTGCCATGGAGATGGCAGAAATGGTCCAAAGCCTCCCCAATGTCAAAAAGGAGCTGAAGGACATAGTTATCACCATGCTCTTGCAGGAGAAGAGATTGGAGGATCTGCAGAACCAGTTGGTGGCCAGTGGAGTTTTGGTAAAGCAGGAGAAAGGCCAGCAGGTTGCACCAGACAAGTAGTGCTCGACGGCATGGTCCTGGTTTTTCTGGAACCTCTTGTTTTTGCTTTCGATTGGCATGCGATATATAGCGGTTTTTACATGTAGGAAGAACTTAGTAGTTGATAGTAGGACTATAGCTATAGGAAGTGGTATGGAAAACTGGTTGGACACAGTGGTTAACACTCATTTTGGTTTAATTTGCCTTTTCTGGATGGTCAAGAGTCTCGGTTTCCCTTCGGGGCGGGATGAGACCATGATGTAACTATTGTATATATTTTGTGAATAGTAATGGACATACTCAATTTACAAAAAAAAAAAACATATTTACCATCAGTTACTACCCACCATAACTTAAGCAGGTATCTACATAAAAGACATAATAGGAACAAGATGTAAATAAATAAACTTATGAGGAGTTATTGCCCACCATTATTTACGTCATCTTCAACATTTTAAAAAATATGAGTAAATATGTAATTATGCACACTTACTAGAATTTAATTTACAAAGAGATGTGATTTAATTTAAGAGACATGTATCTTGTGTATCTTGGGTATAAAATACACTTGAACTTTTCTATTATACATACACACTTATCACTCACATATCTCTTTCATACACATTGTGATATCTACTTTATTTTCATGGTCATTAGTTGAATTTCTAAAGTGTGATTGCTTGATGAAGAGAAAAGAACTATAATATATATTCAGAAGGAACTACCATAGTTCATAAATAAAGTATTTGTATTAATTGTACTAAAAAATCAACACACATAATTCAAGCTATAGAGAAAGAACATTTTCTCTAATGATTAAAAAACATCCCAAAAGATTAAAATATAAAGTACCAACTCTTTTGTCCCTATAGTAATAACATGTTTTCAGCGAATGGAACTTTGCCGAAGTCTTTTTGAACAATGGAATAAACTTAAGAAGTTGGTTCCAAGTGATCAAAAAGAAGAAAACTTTGCCAAAGTCTTTTTGAACAATGGAATAAACTTAAGGAGTTGGTTCCAAGGTTTCAAGTGATTAAGAAGGAAACTTTGGTTAAAGTAGGGTCACAACTTAAAGAAGTCAGTTTAACTGTTTTGTCAAGATTATTTAAGTGAAGAATAAAGTTAGAAGAGGTGATTTTTCTCTTTTGGGAACTTTGGGAAAACCAATGTACAGATTTTCTTTACAGAAAGAAAGGAGGCTAATTAGAAAGCCAAGTTTTTTTGTTGAGAGATGGTCTCCATGTGATCTTTTTAGAAAATTTTCATTATGCAATGACATTTGGAATATTTGTAAGAAGTTTATTTTCTCATGTTCAAATTTATTTATTGTGAAGTCATTTCCTTATATTATTTTATTTTATTTCATTTCTTCTTTTATTTTCTCTATACTTAGATGAAAATATGTTATCTTCTTCTGGTTAACAATTATTTTATTTTTTAGTAGATTTCTTAAGTTATCTCATTTTTTGTATTTAATAGATATTTTAGGATTTTTTATATTCACCTATGTTATAAAGAAAACATCAAAAAAATTCTTGAAAATTAGTTAATTCCCATCAAGTGAGGTACTCAGGCTTTATAACTAGAAGGGTTTAACCATAACAAACAGCGAAACTTATTATTTGGGCCTTTTCTTTGGGTGTTACTCTTATGTGTTGAATTTAGATTTTAGGACTTTTGAACATACCTACAACTATTTATGAACCCTAGAATGTTACCAAGGGTATGTGGACTACCATGGATATATAGCAAGTTATTCTTATAAACGTTTCTAGAAGCATAACCTTCATGCACATAGTATACATGGAATGTTTATGTTTGTATTTAATAAGATTCAAGTAATTAGGTTCACTATAAACATGACCATAAAAGGGAATACGTGTTATTGACTGTTGGGGATGCACAAAGCCATATAAAAGGGTAAGCTTCCTAAGATTTGCATCATCTATTTTAGAATTGAAAAATATGTATTTTTTACCACAAAAGAAGAATTGTGTCCAATAACAAGCATCAACAGGGAAAGAAATTATGTTTCATATAGATTGTGATTGTAACAAGCTTTGTATTTGCTTTGCATTTAGATGGAAGTGAGAAGTCTTCACATCCCTCTAACAATTGAACCAACCTTGACATGTACATAGATATTGATATTTTTAGCTTGTACAACATTTGGACCTCCTAGTAGAGATGTTTTGGGAAGTACTCATAACATACTTTCGCTCACTAAAACTCTCAATTAACTCAATATAATAAGACAAATATGTTAAAATCATTATAATTGGTTTCTGTTACCTTTGTGAAAGAACTAATAAATGATACGAGAGAACTGCGAAGTGGAGATCCGGGAATAGCGTTGGGCATAGTGAGTCTCCGCTACGAGCCTCGGCTCTCTGGAGACCCGCCCCCTGCGGGCTCTGCGCCTGCGATCTTCGTTGTTTGCCGAACCTGCAGCTTGCGGGCCTGTGTGAACTAGATCTAATCGGATCTAAGGCTCTTAGTTGTTCTTTTGGCCAAGGTGTGGCCTATGCTGCACTGCCCGTGTGGTGGCCGGAATCATACTTGATGGAGCCTTAGGGCCAAGATCCACCCTCTAGACCTGATGTAGATGCATTCAATCAACTCCTGGCAGGTCTGCCTCTGAAACAAAGAAACGACGCCTCCAAATTTGTCAAGAAGATAAATGAAATTCCTGAGATCTCCTTGCCTCCGGAGACCCCCTTGCAAGTAGCTTTGTCATTGGCGGATCGGGGTCTTATTGGCTAGTTCACGAGACTTTGGCCCTCCCCAAAAACTACAGAGAAATGGGTAAACAGGAACTGGGCGCCTCTGATCAGCCAAAGCGTTACATCTTATTTTCTTGGAAGAGGGTTCTTTCTTTTTGAATTTACCTCCAGAGAACACAAAGACCTGATCTTCCAAAATGGACCATATTTCATGGGTCCTCATGGCCTCTACCTGAACAAATGGACCCTGGACTTCGATCCAGCGGTAGATGTTCCCAAGGCTGTTCCAGTATGGGTTCACCTACCAAATATGTCGGTTCACTGCTGGAACTGGGACTCCTTGAAACACATCGGCAACTCACTCGGGAAATTCATAGATCGGGCAAGCAACAAGGACCAGTATGATTGTGCCAGGATCTATGTGGAGGTAGATCTAGATGGGGGTTTACCAGAAGCAATCAAAATCAGAGTCGGTGGCTGGTCCCATGTGCAGATTTTGGATTATGAACAACTGCCATTCAAATGCAGGAAATGCCACGTGTATGGGCACTTCGCTAGAAGCTGCCCAACAACTCCAGAGCCAGAGAAAAGAAATGAAGAGGGATGGAATCAAGTAAAAAGAGCCAGAACCAATCAGAGGGGACAGAAACAGGGTGGACCAACCGGCAAAGGCATCTTTCAGGGTAATACTCAGAAGCCTCCCACCGAAAAGGCGCAAGAAAAAAAATTCATCCTTTTAAGCCAATCGACAGAAGGCACTCCAGAGGTAGAGATCCAAAAGCCAGAATCCTCAAGGAAAAGCACACCTTCTGCTTCCCCTAAAGAAGTGGAAAATCTAAAAGCCATAGCCCAAGAGGATGAGGAAGAAGCTCCCTCGGCCTCTTTCAAAGGACCGAGCCTAAAAGGCATGTTCATGGATGAAGAAGAAGAAGAGGAAGCAACCGAAGAATAAGAAGAGGAAGGAGAAATAGGAGAATCCCACACCCCGGTAAGAAGGTCAACAAGAGGCCGAAAAACAGATAGGGAAAAAAGGGAACAGGAGACTTACAAAGAAAAACTGCAGGGAAGTCAACCAACCCTGGAAAAAATGTTAGCTTCAAATCCAAAGACATTGAAAAACCTACCCCAAGGCTCCAAGGGAGCTCATTTGAAACATAAATAATGAAGGTCATCTCCTGGAACTGCAGAGGAATGGGGAGCAAAATGAAAGAAGAAGCCATCAAAAGTCTAATCAGGACAGAAACCCCAGATCTACTTCTCGTCCAGGAGACAAAGCTGGAAGACACAGTCTTCCTCCAAACAAGCAAGAAAGTTTGGAATAACAGTGAAGCAAGAGCAACCTCCGCTCGGGGCGCCTCAGGAGGAATAGGTACTCTCTGGAATCCCAATAAATTTACAGTTCTATTAGAGGCCAGAAATACCCATTGGTTGATGTTAAAAATACAGAACCTAGAGTCCAAGCAAACGTTCTGCCTCTTTAACGTTTACTCTCTAGTCAACGTTGGGGAAAAAAAGATTGTTGGGACTCTCTAAGACAGCAAGCTGATTTGTCAGATCTGGAACACATAGAAATTGTTGGCGATCTCAATCTTACCCTTCATCCTTCAGAAAAAAAGGGGAGGCAGCATAGTTAGAGACTCGGCTAGAGAATGGGTTGACGACATAATGCAAGATTATGATTTGCTGGACATTAAACCTTCTTCAGGTAAGTATACTTGGTCTAATAAAAGAATGGGCCCTGGTCACATTGCTACCAGGTTAGATAGGTTTATCATTCAAAGTTCCTTTCTGCTGCTAGGATTTGAGCCTAGAATGCATATACTTGCCAACAGTGTTTCTGATCATAAGCCCATTATGCTAGACTTGCTAGCTCATCACGATCTGGGCCCCATCCCATTCAGGTTCAGCCCGCTCTGGGAAAAGGAGAATGACTTCATGCAAATAGTCAAGGATTGTTGGAATTATCCGGTCAATGGATCACCTTTCTATATTTGGGAGGAAAAACTCAGAAGGATGAAAAGAGTCCTAAAAAGATGGGCCAAAACGCTGCCCAACCCAACTACAACAAGGAAAATCATCAAAGCAGATCTCAATTCTCACCAAAATGATATGGAAAACGCAATACTTACAAAGGAATATTTAGAACAAGAAACCCTTCTACAACAGCAATACCACAAGGCTTGTTTAGCCGAAGAAGAGTGCTGGAGAATGAAATCTCGTAACCTTTGGCTCAAAGCAGGGGATAGGAATACTGCTTATTTCCATAAACAAGCCCAGGCAAGAAAATGCTTCAATACTGTCTCAGAAATTAAAGAGGAGGGAGATATACATAAGGAATTTGAGCATATAAAGAGAGTTATGTTTACTCACTTCCAGAATTTATATAATGAAGACAAGGATCCAACCCATTCTCCGGAGATATTACATAATATACCATCCGTAATTTCTCAGAGAATCAATGAACTGTTGGAGACCAAAGTCACAAAAGAGGAGGTGAAAAAGGCGCTCTTCGACATGGAACCGAACAAGGCTCCTGGGCCGGATGGCTTCTCAGCTAGATTCCTCCAAACGTGCTGGCCAATCATTGAAAAAAACCTCCTTAAAATGGTGCAAAAATCCCAAAACACTCAGAAAATCGGAAGCAGTAAAAATTCTGCATTTTTGGCACTCATACCCAAAGAAAAAGGGGCCAACAACTTCAATAGATTTCGGCCGATCTCTCTTTGTAATACAGGGTACAAGCTGATCACCAAAGTAATTGCAAATAGACTGAAGTTTATACTCCCCAAAATAATTCCAGAGAATCAAGGAGGCTTCATCTATGGGAGGCAGATCGTGGACAATTTTCTACTGGTCCAGGAAGCAATACACTCGAGCCAACTCCGAAAAGAGCAAGGTATGGTGATCAAACTTGATTTAGCAAATGCTTTTGACCGAGTCAATCATATTTTCCTTTTGAATGTCATGTGTAAGCTATGTTTTGGAACAAATTTCATAAATTGGATCTAGGCTTGCATCTCAGAGCCATGGATAGCTCCCCTTGTTAACAGAAGAGCCACTGACTTCTTTAAAGCCACAAGAGGACTAAGGCAGGGGTGTCCTTTATCCCCCCTGCTCTTTGTCATCCAGGCCTCAGCCCTCAGCTTCCTGCTTGATAAAAAGTTGCAGGATCAAGAGATCAATGGACTGCGCATTGCAAGAGGAACCAAAAATATCAATCATGCTTTATTTGCAGATGACACATTGTTGTTAGGTCCTGCCTCTGTTCCCTCCGCCATAAAGTTTAAAGAGGTGTTGGACGAATTTAGTGAAGCTTCAAGCAGTGTGGTAACCAAAAGAAAATGCCATATTTTCAGTTGGAACACCTCGACTAGACTGCTTTCTGCTTTATCAAGATGCTTGGGTTTCGAAGCCTCCTCCACCTAGTCGACCTTCAAATATCTGGGCCTTCCAATTGCTCAAAAAAGACCAAACAGCAAAGATTGGCTTCCGCAATTAGAAAAGTTCAAGGCAAAGATTCAAGCCTGGGGCTACTCCTGGCTGAATGCTGCAGGCAAAACGGTTCTAATTAAATCAGTTCTCAACAGCTTGCCCTTATTTCAATTTGCAGGTCTCCTCGCTCCGGCATCTATACTAAATAAAATGGAGGATTATATAAGGATATTTTTTTGGAAGGGAGGGAAATATAATGAAAAAAATATCCCTCTTGTCAACTGGGATATCATATCCAAACCGTTGTGGGAAGGTGGCCTAAGTTTTAAGAACTTACATCAACAAAATGTAGTAATGGCTGCAAAAATAGTGTGGAGGATCATCGCCCCCAATCCTGGCTGGGCTCAAAAGGTGATTTGGAAAAAATATTTCAGAGGACCAAGACTAAGATGCTAAAAAAATGTGACACGCCTGGCAAATTCGACATTCCTCAAAATCTATGACAGAGTCACATCGCTTATCATCGATCACTCCTACTGGATTCCAGGCAATGGTAAAAAAATCAATATCTGGTTGGACAGAATCATGAACAAAGAGACAATCGAAACTAGAGTCTCCATTAATTCATTGTGTTGTTGGATGGACAGAGAAGGAATGAAATCCCTGTGGGATATTTCATGCTGGAACAATCTGATTTGGGCAGGCTGGAAGCGCTTAAATGTGACAGACAATCTGAAAGCTGAGTGGAGCACGCTGTTAGATGCCATCCAAGGACTGGCTCCCACGCAATTGAAGAAGAAAGACAAGATGGGTTGGGGATAAAAAAACAAAGGATATGCAGTCGCTCAGGGGTACGCTAAATTGATGGAGAAACCGCACGTCCCTCAAAATCCTGCTCCGTGGCAAAGCATTTGGCATCAGCCGTCATCGCCCAAGGTCGACTTCTTCGTCTGGGTCTTCTGTCATGGGAAAATATTAACGTATGACAATCTGCAAAAAAAGGCTTCCACGGCCCTTCCATGTGCCCTCTGTGTAATGAAAGCGTTGAGACAGTTAATCATCTAATGCTAGAATGTAGCTTCTCCAGGAAAATTTGGGCCCATTTTACTCACGACTTGGATCCAAATTTCGATGTCCCTTGCTCCTCTTATGATCTTTTTGCTGAATGGTCAAACAGATTCCCAGGCCCTCCTTCCAAAAATCTGATTATCAAGACAACATGGGCTGTCCTCCCAAAAATCATATGCTGGCAGCTATGGATAGAACGGAACAAAAGAATCTTTAGAGACACAAAGCAGAATCACAAAATCCTAGAAGCCAAGATAAAAATCCATATAAAGGAATGCCTAATGGATATAAAAGATGACAATAACCTCAGACAGCAAGACATAGCATGGGGATCAACGCTATAAATCCAATTCTAGCCAGCAGTCAAAAAAGCCCTCATCATCAAAGAATGGCAAATAAGAAAATTTGAGAATGACTTTCAAGAGTGGTTAAAATCGCAAGCAAGACATTTCCTTTTCTTTGATGGAGCAGCTAAGGGAAATCCGAGCAAAGCAGGTGCAGGAGGTGTTGTCCTAATTCAATTAGGGGAAAAAATTCAATCCTGCGCCTGGGGACTAGATTACACTACCAGCATCCAAGTTGAAGCCTTGGCCCTCCTTCAAGGTCTCAAGATCCTCAAAGATCTAGGCATAAATGAAGTAATAGTCATAGGTGAATCTCAAGTCATTATAAATGCAATGATTGCCAACACCCCAGTACAGGACCTTAATCTTGCAAGGCTGATTATCAGGATCAAAGATATGGAAAAAAGCTTCCAGGATTTGAAATACTATCACGTATTAAGAACCCATAATAAAAAGGCAGACATCGAAGCCAATAAAGTTGTCCTTCTTTCCACTGGGACCAAAAAGATAGAGGATGAAGAATCATGGGAGCCCATTCCGTAATTAATCTGTTGCCATGTTCTACTGTCTGCTTCTAAATCAATTTGTCTGTATTTACAAGTGGGGAAAATCTCTGAAATCACCTCAATGGGGGTCTATCTCAAGAAGAAAATTGTAAGCTTCAGCTACATCCTAAGCAAAGAAATCCAGTAGGACAAAGAAGCTCAAAATGTAATCAAAATTTGGCATTCTGCCCAAGATTAATATAAATCATCGTAACCGTTTCTGTAAAAAAAAAATAAGACAAATATGTTATTTTTAAATCAAACTTATTTCTTTTGGCTTTTAACTATTCAATAAATTAATCCGGATGGGATGGCTTACAAGGAGGAATGGGCGAGGTGTAATGAACCTCATTAACCACGCCTAATTTTTTTTAAAATAAAGTGAACATAACTATTACTTTTTGTATCTCTCTATTTGTACCATTGTAGTTTTTGTCAAAAAATGCCACTTTGCAATATTTCACAGTAATTAATATACAAAATATTATGATGCTTTATACTCACCATTTGAGTATGTGTATTTTGTCTTGGTATTATGTTTTGTTTGATCTATACTCCCCAATCATAATATGTATACTGGTACATTCACAATATACACATTATATCCTCTACCAAGGGGTTCCTTCTTTTTTTTGTATACATGTATATATATTTTTTAAGTACTTCTAATCACAACATTCAATATATTAAGTTAACCCCCTTTTATATATCTTGATCATATCCTTTAAACTACATGCATTTCTTATTAATTAATTTCTACCTTTTGTTCATATTATAGGGTATAAAAAGTTCAGTATATTGTTTTCATATACCCTTAGGTGATGTATAATAATAGAACTTTAGTTCATAAATCCACCTATTGTTTATCAACATGTTTGTGAACAATTTAGGTCAATGAGCTTTGGTTTAATTTTTATTATTTAAAATATATGTAAATATATATGTGCTCTTGTATTAAATAAAAAGGCTTGTGATTTGATTAAACAATGGTTCTCGTTATAGCCTTTGTCATCATGTAAAATCTTGTAACTAACATTTACCACACATGAATATATATCACCATTGTTGGAGATTCTATACACATTGAATATTTAAAAGGGTTTGTATTAAATGTCATGTAAACTATGTATTCACGCTCCATGTGGTATATTATTATCGAATATTTTTCTATATTATTCAATGAACATGATGTGCATGCCTCTCTCCACATGTTATATTGTAGTGACAACATAAGGGTTTGGTAAAACCCTAAAATCAATGGTTAGAAATGTTTCTTGTTAGATCTATGATGAGTGTTGATTAGGGAATGTTCGTTGTCTCCAAAGCCTATTCAGACTGTCCATTTTCTCATTCATTTGTTTTTTAACCAAGCCCTAACACTTTGTAACTAACCTTCCCTAGCTTCTTAAAATTACTTCCTCTAAAGATTCTTAGCTAAGCAAGTCTCTTTCATCAACTTCTAGACCAGACCTGTAATTTTATTCTCTTAATTTTCATTTGAGGTAACTACTTTTCATTTTTCAATAGAGAGTTCATCATTTTCATTGATTTCTCTCACATCGTTTATTATTGTTATCCTTCATATAGGTTAATTATTTTCATTCTTTTGTTTGTAGGTGTGTTCACGATTTTATAACCTAGACTTGATTTCGCTTACTAGTTAGGGTCATCGGCCATATTTTGACCTGTGAGGGTTTCTTTTAAGGAATTTTGCTTTTCCCTTGGAAAAATGATGTTAATTTTGTAGCTCACCTTTCGATAGGTAATTTTTACAGTTGTTATTTATAATTTTTATTATTACTTTTGTTTCTGAGAGATAGATTATTAGGGTTTAACCCTCTTAACTTTTTGGTAGATATTCTTTTAAATAAAATTCCTATGGTTTCTTCCACACTTGGACTTGGCTCAAAACTCCAAAGGTTCTTTATTCTCATCTCTCTCAGTTCTTTTGGGAGGATGCCTTACTCTAGCTCAAGTAAATAAATCCCTAATTATAGGAAAAGAAAGTTCCTTCTCTGGTTTCCTTTCACGATCATTATTATGTCCAGGGTTTTTAGGATGCAAACCCTACCCTCTCAGGGTATATTTTGTATTGTTTCCTTATTAAATTGCTTCGGACCTAAATAAAAGTCTTAGCAACTCATGCTCTAACATATGAACAATTTATATTTTTTCTTAATGGAAACTCTATCTGGTATTGGTTCTCCTTTGAGTTAGACTACCATGGTTGTCATTAGATAGTTATGATTTATCAATCTTATAATCGTCTTAGTAAGTTATTCCATGCCAAGTTTTAACCCTTCATGAGTATTAATCTATTTCAAATACTCCTTTGTTTTCAATTTTAAGACATTTACAAGGTTTTAAAATCCCTATCCTATCCTTCGATTGATTTTTCCATGAAGAATTTTTATAGTTTTTATTTTCTTTTAGAGAAATTAGAATTATGACTTTGAAATTATTCTCATGTATGAGTGTTTGTATTATTAGGTTTGTAATAGAGCCTTCAGTACATGAGAATGTTCTCTAGGTATACACCTACAATATTACCCTTTCCTTCATTCCAAATTTTAGTCCATGTCATCTTTTATATATACATTTATTTAATTTAACTTATTGTCTTGGTGTGTATTTGCAGTTAACCATATATTATAATTAATTTTAGAAATCTTCCTTCGAGACTAAGGATGGGAGTCTTCATTTTTCTCATGGAGTATTCAACCTCTATCCTCCAGGTGAGTTGAACCTGTACCCGTAGACTATCTCTCTTCATGTGTGTAATTGTGTGTTTGAGACAAGTTTCCACGATTTTCTATTTCTGGTTTTCAATTCATAAATTGTTATTTCAATATTTTACAAGCTCGTATGTCTAAGTATATGTATATAATGGTACTTTCAACCCAACTATTTCAAATGTAATATAATGTGGTCTATTTCGATCCACACTACAAATAAATCAGATTTTTCCTTAATAAAATGTGTGTATTCATTTTCCTTAGCTATATGGTTATTCGTATTGCTTCAGTGTTTGAAATTTTATGTCTCCTATATGATAGTTCTTAGTTGCACTTATTCTCCATTTGAGACTAAATTGTTCATGTCTTTTTGACCTTTAATATAGTACATGCATTTTCCATAATGACTAGTCTTTTCGAGTAACCATTATAGAATGAATTTTACTAATTTGCTATACTTGGTACCACAGTGTAATTTTCACTATTGTAATTGTTTGTAAAATGTAATCTTGTTCTTTTATTTTACTATTCATATATATATATATATATATATATATAATTATATATATATATATATATATCTATATATATATATATATAATATATATATATATATATATATATATATATATATATTATATATATATATATATATATATATATATTTGTAATTGTTTGTAAAAATGTAATCTTGTTCTTTTATTTACTATTCATCGATATATATATATATATATATATCTATATATATATAAATATAATGTAATCTTGTTTCTTTTATTTACTATTCATCGATATATATATATATATATATATATATATATATAATGTAATCTTGTTCTTTTATTTACTATTCATCGATATATATTATATCGATGAATAGTAAATAAAGAACAAGATTACATTTTACAACAATTACAAATATATATTATATATATATATATATATATATATATATATATATATATATATATATATATATATATGTCCCCCACAACAATAATAATAATAAATAAATAAAATAATAAATAATAAACTGAAGTTCTAATATAGATATATATAAAAATAAACTATAAAACAGTAAGAATAAGTAAAGTTAACAAAAATTAAAAAGTAATAAAATACGCAAGAGTTAAATTAAGAAAATATTGAGTTAAGTAAAACTTAAGACAAAAAAAATAAAAGTTGGCATGTTGACACATGGATTGTGTGCATGTAGATCCCTTTTCAATCCCCTTCCATTTTTGGAATAGTTTGTTCTATTTAATGGACGAAAAGGGAGATGAGAAGTATTCATTATTTTCATAGGAGAATTATGTGAGACAAAGGATTCCCTGACAGTAGTAGTTGCTTGAGGGCTCGGGGTGTCCAGTTGTAGAAAGATTTTGTGCAGTTGAGCCTATGGTTGGGTGGAGATTCATCCCCAAAACTTTATTGAGGTCAGCAGGATCTAGGTTGTGTTACAACTTTGAAATCACCAGTAAGGTATATCATTGTTACAAGATGCATTTTCCCTTAATGCCTAGTCTATTCCAGTAACCATTATAGAATGAATTTTACTAGTTTCCTATACTTTGTACTACAGTGTAATTTTCACTATTGTAATTATTTGTAAAATGTATTCTTGGTCTTTTATTTGGTATTCCTCGATATATATATATATATATGCCCCGTAATAATAATAATAATAAAATGAAATAATAATAATATATTAAAAAAATAATAATAATAATAAATAATAAAGTGAAGTTCTAAATAAATATATATAAAAATAAACTATAAAATAGTAAGAATAAGTGAAGTTAACAAAAAGTAAAATGTGGTGAAAAAGTTTATAAAATTTGTTTTAATAATGTATCTATTTTTGTCTTTAGACAGGTAATGATAACTGAGCTCTGGAGCACGCCATGAAACCCTAGCCTGCGCCTCTGCGCCCTTGCTACTATGCGGCCCGTGGCTTTGGGCCCTCTGCCCTCCTGCGTCGTTTCTGCAGTTCAGAGCGCTCGTCTGCTACTAGGAGAGACTAGTAAGCCAGGCTTGCCCTCATGGAGGTCTCGAGCTCGACCCAGGCAAGCCCCCATTCATTTGCCGAAGCCTTCTCTCGGCTCTTAGCCGACTTGCTGCAGAAGAAAAAGAGTGAAGTAGCCAAGTTTTTCAAGAGGCTGGAAGACATTCCTAAAATCTCCCTGCTGCCAGAGACTCTGATTCAAGTTGCCCTCTCCTTGGCTGAGCGGGCTCTCGTTGGCCAGTTCACCAGTCTATGGCCTTCTCCTAAGACCACTGAGACCTGGGTTAACTAGAACTAGGATCCTCTGATCAAGAGCAGCATCACCTCTTACTTCTTAGGACGAGAGTTCTTCCTCTTCGAATTCACCTCAAAGGACGACAAGGACCTGATCTTTCAGAATGACCCCTATTTCATGGGCTCCGAGGGCCTATACCTCAACAGATGGACGCCGGATTTTGACCCTGCAGTCAACGTTCCCATGACTATCCCTGTATGGGTCAAACTCCCTAATCTCCCAGTTCATTGTTGGAACTTGGACTCTTTGAAACACATTAGAAATGCCCTTGGGAAATTCATAGATATGGAAAACAACAAAGATCAATATGAATGTGCCCGTATCCACGTTGAAGTAGACCTAGAGGTGGGTCTCTCGGAAGACATCAAAATCAAAGTAGGAAACTAGACCCATTTGCAGAAGCTTTATTACGAGCAGTTGCCTTTCAAATGCCGAAAATGTCATGTCTACGATCACTTCGCCAGAGGATGCCCAACCAATGTGGAACCAGATAAGGGTAAAGAAGAAGGTTGGAACCAGGTCAAGCGCATCAGGAAAATCCAAAAGCAGGTTGGTCCAAACGAAAGAGGTCCTCAGGCCCCTCCTCAGCAACCCCCTCCCAAAATGGATCAAGAAAATAAATTCGCTCCTCTAAGCTCGCAAATAGAGGAAACTCAAGAACCAGACAATCAAAAACCAACCCCACCATCTAAAGGTACCCCCTCTTCTCCCAAGGGGGCAAGCCTTGCTGAGAGTTCCAAAGGAAACATTGTCGAAGTAGAGGAAGATGAGCATGAATCAGATTGCTCGAAGGAAGAAGGGGAAATAGGAGAATCCCAAGCTTCGATAAGGAGATCCACAAGAGGCCGCAAATCAGATCGAGAAAAAAGAGAGCAGGAAACTTTCAAGGATAAAATCCAAGGAAGACATCCAACCCTTGAGAAGCTACTGGCATAAAAAACAAAGATGGCGAAATACCAGCCCCAAGGCTCCAAGGGAGCCAGCCAGAAATACAAATGATGAAGATAGTCTCCTGGAACTGTAGAGGTATGGAGAGCAGAATCAAAGAAGAAGCCATCAAAAGTATAATAAGAACATAAGCTCCTTACATACTTATCATCCAAGAGACCAAACTGGAAGACTCTTTCTTCCTTCAGGCAAGTAAGAAACTCTGGAACAAATGTGAGGCAAAAGCAATCTCAGCCCGAGGGGCTTCCGGTGGGTTGGGCACTCTTTGGAACGCTAGCAAATTCTCAGTCGTTTCTGAGACCCTCAATACTCACTGGCTATTCTTAAAATTGTAGCACTTAGATTCAAAAGAGATTATCAGTCTCTTCAACGTGTACATCCCTTTGAACGCTGTGGAAAAAAAGGCCTGCTGGGACTCCATAATAACCTAAGAAAATATTGTTAATATTGAGAATACCATCATAGCAGGAGATCTTAGCCTCACTCTCTTATCAACAGACAAGAGAGGAGGCAGCATTGTTCGAGATCCATCAAGGGAATGGGCAGAGGACCTTATGCAGGACTAAGACCTACTGGAAATCAAGCCAATCTCTGGTAAGTACACTTGGACTGATAAAAGAACTGATCCTAGCCACATTGCTGCCATATTGGATAGATTCTTACTTCAAAGCTCTTTTCTTCTGCTTTGATTAGAGGCTGGAGTTCATATTCTCCTATACAGCACTTCTGATCATAAACCCATCAAGCTGGAACTGGTGTTTCAGCTTCACCTAGGTCCAATTCCCTTCAAATTTAGCTTGCTCTAAGCTAAGGAATTGGACTTCATGCAATTAGTTAAGGGCATCTGGATGCATCCCGTCAAAGGCTACCCCTTTTTGTCTGGGAGGAGAAGCTCAGAAGAGTGAAAACAGCTTCAAAAAGCTGGGCCAAAACTCTGCCCAATCTAGCAAATGAAAGAAAAAATCTCCAACGCATTCTAGAAAATCATCATCTCCAAGCTGAAATAGCTAACATAACTAAAGAGATTCTAGACAAAGAAGCCTAACTCCAGCAAAACTATCACAAGGCTTGTCTAGCAGAAGAAAAGTACTGGAGACTTAATTCACGCAGCCTTTAGCTTAAAGCAGGGGACGGGAACTCTTCCTTCTTCCATAAACAAGCTCAGACAAGGAAATGTACCAATTCCATTTCCGAAATCAAATATGGCACTATTATTCACAAAGACAATGCAAGCATCAAAAAAGATGCCTCCTTCACTTTAAAAGCCTGCATAGTGAAGATATAAATCTAGACCAAATCTCTGATATGATTGACATGGTTCCCTCCTTGATTACTATTGAAATGAATCACTTATTGAAGCTAAATTCACCAAGAATGATGTCAAGGATGCCCTCTTCCCCATGGACCCAGACAAAGCCCTTGGGCCAGATGGATTTACAGCCAGATTCCTCCAATCTTGTTGGTCGATTGTGGAAAAATATCTATACAAAATGGTTATTAAGTCCCAAGCTTGCCAGAAAATTGAAGGCAGCATGAACTCTACTTTTCTTGCTCTCATCCCCAAAGAGAAAGGAGCCAACACCTTCAACAGGTTTCGACCGATTTCACTATGTAATATTAGTTACAAACTAATTACTAAAGTCATCGCTAATAGACTTAAGCTCATCCTCCCCAAAGTCATTCTCGAAAGAGAAGGAGGATTCATTCAAGGGAGATAGATAGTGTACAATTTCATTCTGGTCTAAGAGGAAATTGACTCAAGTCTGAGTTGCAATGAAAAAGGTATGGCTGTTAAGCTCGATTTAGCAAATGCTTTTGATAGAGTCAAGCATAGTTTTCTGCTATAAGTCTTACACAAATTTGGATTTGGGGAGAAATTTATAAATTGGATTAGGGCCTGCATTTCGGAGCCTTGGATTGCGCCATTAGTAAACGATAGAGCTGCTAACTTTTTCAAAGCCACGAGAGGGATCAGGAAGGGGTACCCTTTCTTACCCGTTCTATTCGTTCTTCAATCCTCTGTCCTTAGCTTCTATTTAGACGAAAAAATGATGGACCAAGAAATTGATGGGATTTGTATAGCAAGAGGTGTTAAAAACATTAATCATGCCCTCTTTGCGGATGACACCTTGTTATTGGGAGGTTCCTTTGTGCTTATATCCTCCAGATTTAAAGGAGTCCTGGACGAGTTTTGTATGATTTCGGGAAGCAATCTAAACAATGGAAAATGCCATATCTATTGCTAGAACACCACTTCTAGCTTTCTCAATTCCATTTCTAGAACCTTTGGTTTCGTAACCTCCTCAAACTGGACTTCCTTCAAGTACCTAGGCCTTCCTGTATTTCTTAAAAGAGCCTTCAGCAGAGATTGGCTCCCCCATTTGGAGAAATTCAAGAACAAGTTGCTTGCATGGAGCTTTTCCTGGCTCAACATTGCTGGTAAGTCTGTCCTTATAAAATCAGTCCTTAACAGTCTTCCCTTATTTCATTTTTCTATTCTTCTTACTCCCTTTGGCATTCTCAGAAAAATGGAGGAGATCATTCGGAAATTGTTTTGGAAGGGGGGAAAGCAAAATGAGAAAAAGATTCTGATAGTCAGCTGGGGATCTATCTCCAAACCGCTCTTGGAAGGAGGCTTGAACTTCAAAAATATTGGATATCAAAATATCGCTATGGGAGCTAAGCTCATCTGGAGAATTATTGCTCCTAACCCTGGCTAGGCGCAACTAGCTCTTTGGAAAAAAGCACTTTAATGGCAAGCACTCTCGTTGTCTAGATCATCCTCTGTCGCTCCTGAATACGCCTTTCCTGAAGCTCTGTACCAAAGCCTATCCTCTTATAAATACTCATGCCTACTGGGTCCCTGGCAATGGAAAAAGGATCAACCTTTGGACAGACAGAATTATGAACAATGAGCCGCTCGGAGACTATCGCTCTCTTCAAGCATTGCGCAATTGGATGAATGATGCTGGATTGCATTCCCTGTGGGACATTTCAGTCTGGTAAGATTCACGCTAGGCTGGCTGGAAACTTGAAACGCCCCCAGATTTGTCTATGGAATGCAAGGAATGCTTCACGGATTGGCTCCAACATGGATGCGAAGTAGGGATTCAAGAGGTTTGGGTGTGCAGGCTGGTGGTTGTTCCATTGCTAAGGGATACGCCAAGCTATGTGAGCTCCCCCATGTGGCCACAAACCTAGAGCCATGGAAAGGTATATGGAATTATCCTTCACTACCAAAAATCGACTTCTTCAATTGGTTGTTATGCCATTCCAAAATCTTGAAAGACGATAATCTTCAGAAGCATGGCTTCCATAGCCCTTCAAGGTGCAAACTTTGCAAGGTAAATCAGGAAAGTGTTTCTCATCTGATGCTTGAATGTTCCTTTACATTGTAGATCTGGACCGAGCTGCTGGAAACTTTGAGTTCCAGCTTTGCGTTACCTTCCTCCACTGTTAATTTTTTTTTCAAATGGCTGCAAAGGTACCCTGGTCCTCCTCCAAGAAACAAAATTATTAGAGCTGCTTGGTTTATTCTCCCTAAAATTATCTGCTGGCAGATTTGGCTTGAGTGAAACAAAAGGATTTTCAGAAATTGTGAACAAGATGTCAAGCTAGTGGTAGTAAAAATTAAATGCTAGTTAAAAGAGTGCCTGAGAGAACACAAAGATGATTTAAATCTGACCCAGTAAGATAAAAATTGGGGATCTTCTCTTGATCTTTAGTTCCAAAAAATGGCGAAGAGTATCTCCCTCTCAAAAGTTTGGCAAATAAGGGCTACAGTAAAAGAGTTCCAAGGATAGATTGCAAACCATTAGAGGCACTCTCTATTTTTTGATGGGGCTGCAAATGGAAATCCTGGAAGAGTTGGTGCTGGAGGAGTTATATTGAATCTATTGGTTTTAGGATCCATAGTTTCGCCTAGGGTTTGGGCATCTCTTCTAACATTCAAGCTAAGGCTTTGGCCCTTTTCCAAGGACTCAAGATTTTGAAAGTGTTGAACATCAGGGAGGCTAATGTTATTGGAGACTCTGAGGTTATCATTAACACTATGGTGACTCATTCTAAGCCAATGGACCTAAGGCTAACAAGGCTGATTCACAGAATTTCAGACCTTGGAGACTCTTTCCAGAACTTGAATTTCTATCATGTGTTGAGAGCCAATAATAAGGAGGTGGAAACTGAAGCTAACAAAGCAACCCTTCTTACGGTTGGTGCCCTACTCAGAGGCGGACAGGAAATATGGGAACCAATTCCTTAATTTAGAAAAATGTCATGTTTTATTTCCTACTATTAAATTAGTTTGTTTGTATCCAAAAGCTTGGGAAAATCTCTGAAATTGATCGCATAGTAGCAACTAAAAAGAGATGTGAGCTAAACATAATTGTCACAGTCTTGCAAGGTTGTTCGACATTTCTAGATTTAGACTCACCTTTTGTAATCCGTTCTTTGGCATTAAGGCCAAGTTTCTAATGTATCCACTATCTGTTTCTGTAAAAAAAAAAAAACAAAAAGTAAAAAGTAATAAAATAAGCAAGAGTTAAATTAAGAAAAATATTGAGTTAAGTAAAACTTTGAGAGCCTAAAATAAACCATCATTAAACCTTGGGGTTACTATGGCACTTTGAAAAACGCAAATTTTATCAGAAGGTTATTGTTGGATTATTCCATTATCCACTTAATGCAAAATATTTATTATATGTCGAAACAATGTTTGATGGGATAAAGAAAAATATTAGAAATGGAAATCGCTCTACATCCATGATAGGAGTTCTTTGGTACCAAAGACAGTTCTTTGGTATTAAAGGATCCATCAAATAAATTACCATATTAATTGTATTAATGGTATGCATTCAAATAAGACTTTTCTTTATACCCGCGTATGAAGTTTCTTTTTCTTAAAATTTAAAAAAAGTGTTTCTGAAACCCTAGTATGAAGTTTGTCATTTGTCTTGCAAGGGAAATAAACGTGATATCAATAATTTTAATTGTCTACGGTAAATTGTTCAAATATGAGTAATATATCTTAGATTTGTTGAGTCCTATAGGCAGGGTGTGTGTACTGCTCGAGACATGTAGAGGACAAGTAATGGGTTCTTGTTGTTCACACTTCTTTTGAGCGAGCTTCTTGAATCACTGGTGGGGCTATGAGAAAAATCATAAGTGGCTATATAATATAATTAAAAAAATTGTAATGTTCATCTTCAAAAAAGAAAAGAAAAAAGTTTTTAGATCAAATTTGTGCAGAAAACACTTAAAATTTATCTTGCATTTTGAATTGCAAGTAGATGGATTAAACTTTGGCAGCCATGCGAAGAGTTTTATTGAAATATTTTATCGACGGAGAAATCCTTTCAATTTTGTAAATTTGAAAGTAGAAAGAATATTTTGATCTACTTGGCTTCATTTTCAGAGAGAGATTTGCTAAGTCCATGGGGTCTTTGATAGACGATGATCAAGTGATTTGTTAAGGCACTCGTTAATGTGAAGTCACTGGTTCAATTCCCCGCCTTGATCAGGGTGATATATTAGACATGAATATGTAGTCCCACCAAGCTTACAAAAAAATTCCACGAGGTCTTGGATAGACAGTGATCGAGTGCTCTGTTAAGGCCCTCCTTGATGTGAAGGCATCAGTTCAATTCTCCACCCTGATCGGGGTGATATGTTGGACATGTTGAAGATGTAATCCTTCCAAGATTACAAAAAGAGAGAGAGAAGGATTTGCTAAACTTTTGCTACCATAAATATATTTTGTTTATTGTGAGATTCCAATAAAAGCTTTGGTTAAATACATTGTCGGCGACCTTGGTTTGTAGAAAAAAGATTTGAACATCTAAGAGAATTTTGTATTAGGGTTTTTATGCAAATAAAATTTATTTCCTTATGGTGATTTTTCCCCAAAAAAAAAAAATTACTTGGCATGTTGAGGGGCCATTGTAATCCATGTTTCACTATTTACACTAAAATATCCCATTAGTTGGACCTGTTTTGATAAGTATGAAAATAAGGAAAGCAAATGATGACTCGATCTACTTATCAAATTCTGGGGAACCACATTAGTGGTGTTAATTTGAACACAATTTCTCGAAGTAATCATTCACTTCCAAGGGTTTAGAACAATGGCTGAGGGAAGAAATGCATTTGCTAGAAATTAAGTTCAACGTAGTCCTCAAAAGTAATCATTTATAGATGCAAATGGAGGGATTCTATAAGGAACAAATTTGGTGTCTTTATTCAGGGTTAAAGGGAAAAATTATATTCATGATACAAATATTTTGTGTGCCCGAACTAGAAAGTTTATACATAGCACAAGGAATTTGAAAATTCTTGGGGGAATTGAGTTTGTGTAATCTAAATCATCATATTCATAAATAAATCACATATTTTAACTGCAAGGAAATTTCCCATTGTATATGTGAAAATCATACACTTAAAATATTTCAGTTCTACAGGAATATTATTCAGACTGTAATGAAAGAAATATGATGTAAGACAAAAAAATAATTGGAGCCAGAAGGGATGTTTTCCATGCCTAATTCCATTGCAGGGTGGTAGTTTTGAGTGGAGGTTGGATATGAACTTGGAAGACTTAATAAAATTAAAATTAAAAAAACTCAAAGATAACTTCTACAACCTTGATCGCTTAGAAGGGTTAATGATAGAATCAATAGCTTCTAGACATAATTTCAACAATTTCCAACAAAGACAAAACCACTGCCAAACAAATATCGAGGCAAAATGGCAGAATATGAGAAATTTAACCGGAAGCCGCAAAATTTGCTTCTTGATATCCTAGTACAGGGTTGGGACTTCACATCTTTACAAGAGGTCAAAAAAAAACAATTAGTGAACAAGATACTAGAGTTGAGCACATAATAACAACAATTGAGAATAAAGTGGTAGTTATTTATAGACTCAACCACCTTTTCTTTACTTGGATAAATGGGTGAAAATGATATCCACACATATTTAACAAGCACACCAGCTCCCGAAATGGCACAATTTATGTGTCAAATATTATTAAAACTTGGTTAGAACCATGATCATTCTTCTTTATAATGATCAATGCGAGTAAAATGGTAAAAAACCCTCAATATTTTTCAATTTGGTTGTGGGTCGCTATTATAAGCTAGGAGACTCGATCTTGTCGATCTTATCTTTACTAAGACAACCAATCTTATTTTCGAAAAAATAAATAAATAAATAATAATAATAATAATAAATAAAATAAAAATAAAAATAAAATAAATAAAATAAAAAATTTAAAAAAATAAATAAATAATAAATAAAATAAAATAAATAATAAATAATAAAAATAAATAAATAAAATAAAAATTGCCCTTAAACATGAAAATCTCATGCTATAAACATTAATAGACATGAGTAGGCATTGACTCTTCTTAAAAGAGTGAGTTGGAAGTTTTCCTAGTTAATATGGTTTGGAGTTTGAAGTCCTTATTATGATAATATAATAAGGTGAAAGGTAAATAGTAATGTCTTTCGGACTAATCACATCATTATGATTTGTCAATGTTTCGAATCAACTAATGGGTTCATCCTCGGGACAAAGGTGAAAAATTCAATTGAAGGTGTTTAAATAGAATCATTAATTCATTAATGAAATATCTACATTGTATATATTATATATTTAATGTTTAGAAGATGTGTTAATGCATTTTTAAGTTATATGAATACATTTGAAATTACATTTTTTGTGTATATGTGTTTTTTGTATTATACTTATAGAAAAATGAATTATACTTAGTTAAATCAAGAGAATAATGATATAAAAAATTTAATATATAGGTTAAGTGAAATTAAATTAAAAATAATAAATATATATTTTAAAATAAAATCTAACTACTCTTGGAAAGATAGTAAACATTTCATTAAGATAAGAAGATTAAAAGATAAATATATTAATATTGTGAGAAAATGTAACACTTAAGAAAATTTGCCTATTGAAAAGCAATAATAAGTGAAAATATATGGTATATGTAGATACAAATTGTTAATGAATGTATAGAGTAGTAAGTTTAAAGTTAGTCATGTTATTCATTTGTAAGCTATAATGAAGTTGTCATTTGAATGTGTTTATAAAAGAGGAATTCATTTAAACAAAAAAAATTGGATTTAAGGGTCTTAATATATAAGTGTATATGTTATTAGAATCATGGCATGTTGAGTTAGTGTAAGGGGATATCTTACTTATGACAAAGAAAATTTTAATGAATAATGATGTTGAATGTTAGCATTCTTAGTCATGGTACTTTGTAATGCACAAAGCCAAATTGGCATAATAAATGTTAACTATAAAGAGTAGAGTTTAATGGACTCATGGATATACAAACGTAGTGGTTGGTTAAGCCCCTTTTGGGTGAAGGGATTGGAAATATGAAGCTACTAAGTTATCTTTTATCTTGATAAAAAAACCATGCACAAACATCAACTCACAATAATGCTTGGAATTTGTTAGTTGGATATTACATAATAGATTGTGAAATAATCTAGGTGCCCACATTTAAAATTAGGGTTTAACTTTGTTTTGATGATGTTGCTTCTCAAAAAGGGATGAATGGTATAATGAAGGGATGAAGGAAAATAGTATGACGAATTGATGAACATGAAACAAATAATGACATGTATTCTAGATTTATTTTGTTAAATGTGCCAACTAGTCTAGATTTTTTATGTATGATTCTCATATCTATGATTTTTTTTTAGTGGTTCACAGTCATTGAGTGGCCGCTACATCCACAGGTAATAATCTGGGCAAATCCACCCGAAGGGATCTACCCGCCAGCTTATCTGGTTGGGCCTAACCCCAAGGGCATCAAGGAAATTTGACCCCGTGACCTCCTAATTGACAAGGTACTTAGCAACGAAAACTTGACCAACTAAGCTATCCCTTGGGGATTGTTATGATATGAGGTTATATAGACATGTGGTTCCATTTATTATGTGATGTCATGATATATCTTTGATACAAATATATTGATGTTAATTCATGATGTGGAGCATGTGGTTATTGCATGTAGATTTTATGAAATGCATGGACATGCAGTTTTTACTATTCAGAATATTGTGATAACAATGATGTTATGTTCTCATGATGACATGTGAGAGTTAGAATTGGTTTATTTTCTATCATATTATGATCTTATAACTAATGCATTGGTTGGATGTTAAGATGTGGTGATTGATAGGAAATACACAAATGGGCTAAGGGGGTTGGTTTATCTGATGATCTCATGGGAGCTCATACTCGCGAGGGAGAATATGTAACACCATAAGGGTAGGGGATAGACTCAATCAACACTACATATGCAAGTGGTTATTTTTCCTTGTATAACTCTTGATGGATAGCTCTTGAGGGGCTATGGGACCATATTAAGGAGGTAGAATGCTTGATATTAGTGTGGAATGTTGAAGTCCAAAAATGTGTGTAGGACTTCGATACCTAGGGTTGTGCACGTTAGTAAGCGTGGAGGGAGTTGGGCCAACATTTCAAGATGCATAGAGTACTACTGCTTGGAGTATTGGGTCAGATACCTGCCTTGGGGAAACTGGGGTCTGAGCTATGCGGCGAGCTTTGAGGTTATGTTATAGACCAATGAGACTTTATGCCTAGTTCCAAAAGTAGGGAAAATGGACCTAAGGTTCGTTAGGATTTCCCCGTTGTTGTGTGACTTTCGATGCTTGTTGGTATACCAGTTCAACAAAGGGTGTAGTGCAAACATGAAGTAATAAATAAATAAATAAAATAATATAAATTTAAATGATTAAACCTAACTTCAGGATGAATTTCCTTAAAGAGGGGGAATATTTAATGCCCCGTAATAATAATAATAATAAAATTAAATAATATTAATATATAAATAAATAAAATCATAAATAATAAAGAAAATATAATAATAGTAAATAAATAAAAATAATAAATAATAAACTGAATTTCTAAATAAATATATATATAAATAGTAAGAATGAGTTAACAAAAAAGTAAAAATGAATAAAATAAACAAGAGCTAAATTAAGAAAAATGATGAGTGAAGTAAAACTTAAGACAAAGAAATAAAAATTGGCATATTGACACATGGTTCATGTGCATGTGGATCCCTTTCCAATCTCCTTCCATTTTTGGAACAATTTGTTCTATTTAATGGACAAAAAGGTAGACAACAAGTTTTCATACTTTTTGGGGGAGAATGCTATGAGACAAAGGATTCCCTGGTAGTAGTAGTTAAATGAGGGCACGGGGGTGGTCAATTGTAGAAACATTTTGTGTAGCTAAACCTATGGCTAGGTGGAGATTCATCCCCAAACTTTGATGTGGTCAACAGGATTAGGGTAGCGTTACAACTCTAAAATCACCATTAAGCTATATCACCGCTACATGTAAGTCTTCTTCGCTAATGGTTTCAAAATTTTATGTTAATTGGTTGAATAGTTTGTGTGATGATTATTAATTGCATAAATTGATGTAATTAGTTTGTATGTTTGAATTTTGGGTCGTTGCATATATATTATAGTTAAACTTTAAAATTGACTTAAATAGTAGGCTAATGTTAATTCCTTTTGTTAATGGCTGTAATATATATATATATATATATATATAAATATATATATATAGAGAGAGAGAGAGAGAGAGAGAGAGAGATATCTCTCTCTCTCTCTCTCTCTCTCTCTCTCTCTCTCTCTCTATATATATATATATATATATATATACATATATATATAACTTCAGGTCCTTTCACCTTAAAATTAATTCTATTTAACATAGGTAACATTTCAATAAGTCATGCATTAATTCTAACTTATGAATGCTTATGCATCTTATATATTATGTCACTTCCAACATACTAATATAAAGAAGTCTATGATGGTAATTAGACATTCTTCTTTCTTTTTAAATTGCATGGTAATATGTATTTATAGATATCTTCTAATACGAAATTGGTTCCTTGTTTCCCTTTATTCCTTTGCATTTTTTACTATAAATTTATCAATAATCTAATAGAATGAAATAATCTCAAATCCATAATTACTTCTTCTTGTAAATTTTCAACTCTCTCCTACTAAATTTAACATAACAATTCTCTTTTTCTGAAAATTCAAAGGGTTAAGAACACCGATTTGAGATGATAAACATGAAATTTGGGAATTATTACTTAATCCAACCAGCTCCACCAAACCTTTGACCTTGTCTTCAATGAGGTCCCCCTAAGCAATTAGACTACAAGGTTTTTTTTTGTCATGTGGTTTTTTATTCTTCCTTGCCCATCACTAGTTTTTCACTCTGTGACTCGTTTCACAGCAAGAAGAAAAATTATTAGCCCTTGCCAATCAATTGGTAGTTGGTAACTACCTCCACCTCATTCAACAAGTGGCAAGTAGTTACTAGCTCATTTATGAGCTCTATTTCCCACTCTCAAAGACAATCTCCCACCTTTTAGGGAAGTTATGGATCAATAATTTCCATAATAATAAATAATATAATCATTCAGATTAGATACTTAGACTTAATGAATGGATAATCAATAATTAACATCAACTTGCAACCTTATCGCTTTCAACCAGGTGTAGCTTCAACAATAATTTTTCGAACTCCTTTTTATTTCATTAACAACATAATAATTAAAAAATCACATTTAATATTTATCATCCATACTAATAAATTAGTTTTTCAAAATAAGCTATCAAAATAAAAACAACATCCACACTTAACCATATACAAATTTACATATTGAACTCCAATTCAAGGGATACCACATCCTCCCTCGCTTGAGTTTGACAATCCCAATTTATTCTATCAATTCTAGAATCCATTCCAATTCTTCAAAATAGAGATGGGTATGATTCTTTAAAAGCATCCTCCAACTCCCAAGTTCCCTCTTCTAGACTGAAATGCTTCCACTAAATTTTCACTTCAACTATGTTTCTATTCTGGAGTGTGACTACTCTCTAGTCTAGAATACATAGAGGTTCTGTCGAGAACTCTCCCTATGGTTCTACTTGTAAAACTTTCCAATCAATTATATGAGTTGAGTCATGTACAAATTTCTTTAACAAGGATACATGATATAAATTATGAATTTTTATATTTGTTGGAAGAGCAAGTTGATAGGCAACTACTCCAATATTTTCTAACACCTCAAAAGGTTCACAATATATGGGTGATAGCTTGGCATAATTGTCAAGTCCAAGTGTGCTTTTCTTTGGCTTCACTTTTAACTATACATGATTAGCGACATTGAATTCTTTTCTAACTCTCTTTAAATTTGCATAAGTCTTATCTTGATCTTCATTTGTTGTTAAGTTTTACTTTATTTGTTTAACCGCCTCTTCCATCTCCTTTAACATATATGGACCCAACACTAATCTATCCTCCAGATGATCCCAACTTAAAGGTACTTTGCACTGTCTGCCACACGACACCTCAAAGGGACTCATTTTCAAAGACGTCTAATATCCATTATTATAGATAAACTCAACTATGTTGAGATAGTCCTCCCACTTAGTAGGTTTATCCATAACGTACATTCTCAGCCTATCTTCTAAGATATTATTGGTCCTTTATGTTTTACCCTCAATCTAAGGATGATAGGTTGCGCTAAAATTTAATTTTGTTCCCATGCTCTTAAATAATCCCTTCCAAAGTTTAGAAGTGAACTTGGCATCATTATCTGAAATCACAATTTCGGGCATACCATGGAGTCTAAATATCTTGTTGTTGATGACCACTTAAGGAGAACTATGTATTACGATCATTATTATCCCCCACGTTTCAAGTGAACCCTTCACCGATCTTCAGGGACTCGAAGCTTACTAATGATGTGAAGAGTGTTGGACCTTTATAAATAGAGGATGGTGATGGAATATAGTTATTAGAATAATTATAGACGTTATAGGAGGAAAATAATAATAGATAGGAAAAAAATTGATTAAAATAAAAGAATTAAATAAAATTCAAATAGTTAAAAAGGTCAATTCAAGGGAGAATGCAAAATTATTTAAAGAAAGAAATTTTTAAAAATATATATATTCTTAATTAAAATAATTTTAAAAATTTTATTATTAATAAAAAAGAATTTAAAATCATTAAAAAGGTTATTATTAATATATAAAAATAAATTATTAAAAGGAAGAAAAAACTGGTCAAAAATAAATTAATGAAGATTTCTGCTATGTTAATGGCCTTAAATGTAGATTTAATGGGAATAAAATGTGTTGCTTTATTGAGTTTTTCATCTATTGCCATATTAGAATCATGTTGCCTCCTAGTTCTTGGTAAACCAGTGATTAAGTCAATCGATAGTATTTCCCATTCTGATTTTGGAATGGGCAAAGGTTGTAACAACCCAGCTAGATGTTGATGGGAACCCTTAACTTGTTGAAATTCCAAGCACTTGGCCACATATTTCATCGTTTTCTTTTTGTAAGCTTGGCATGACTACATCTTCAACATATCCAATATATCACCTTGCTCAGGGTGGAGAATTCAACCAGTGACTTCACATCAAGGAGTGCCTTAACAAAGCACTCGATCACCGAATATTCAAGACCCCATGGACCACATAATTTCGTTGTTTTTGTTTTCATGTTATGACAATAAAAATATTTTCATAACACGATTATTGTTTTTTATAACCAGGGTGCCCAACTCTTGGTTTCTTATGCAATTCATCTAGGACAAATATTTAAAATCTAGATCATTAGGCCAATAAATTCTATCTCTGTACAATAGCATATCCTAAACATTTACTAAAAAAATGTTCTCTATTTCTTTTAACAAAATATATTTATGAATTTTCCTTTCATTTCCATATATTCTTGATCAAAATCCTCAACTAATTTGATATTTTTTATCATAATTATTTGCAACTAGTTTTAGAAATGGTACAAAACTGATCCAATTTTCTACTCAAGGCATCAACAATTGTGTTCTTCTTTCCTTTAATGTGTATGATTTAAAAGTCATAATCACCAAGGAACTCTAGCCATATTTCTTGTATGGCATTCAAAATCAGCTAGTCAAATAAGTATTCGAGACTAATATTATCATCTTTTAGCTTAAATTTCCTTCCTATAAGATAATGTCTTCACATTTTTAAAGCATGAATGATAGCTGCTAGTTCTAAGTCATGTGTGGCATATTTATTATCATGGTCTTTTAGTGTTTTGGATGCATAGCTAATTACATGGCCTTCTTGTATTAGAACTCCCCCAAAATCTTCCTTACAAACATTTGTGATGACTACAAAGTTTTTATCACGATCAACTAATTTCAGGATTGGAGCAGTTGTTAATGGTTGTTTTAATTTCTCAAAGCTATCCTAACATGTTTAATTCCATTCAAACTTTGTTCCCTTCATTTGTAAAGAAGTTATTAGGTATGCTAGTTTGGAAAATCCTTTTATAAATCTTATATAATAACCTGTAATTCCCATAGAAGACTTGACATGAGCTACATCCTTTGGTACTGGCCACTCTATAATAGCCATTATCTTTCCTAGATCCATAGCAATCCCTTCCTCAAATACCACATGTCCTAAGTATTGAATCTTGTTTTGGTAGAATGAACATTTGTTAAATTTAGCATACATTTCATTCTCTCTAAGCGTCTGAAATACAATTTGCACATGTTGATCATGCTCTTCTTTACTCTTTGAGTAAACCAAAACATCATCTATGAATTCAATGACAAATTTGTCTAGAAAAGGACTAAGCACATTATTCATTAGACACATGAAAGTGGTCGATGCATTAGTGAGTCTGAATGGAAGTACCATGAATTCATAATGTCCATACCTTGTCCTAAATGTTGTTTTCTGAATATCCTCATCTTTGATGCTAATCTGACATTATTTAGATCTTAAACCATTTTTTCATAAAATTGAAGCTCCCTTGACTTGATCAAACAAGTCATCAATGCAGGGCAAAGGATGCTTGTTTTTTATGGTCATTTTATAAAGTTGCTTGAAATCTATAAAAGTCTAAGAGTTCCATCTCTCTTCTTAAAAAAATAAGAATGGTGCACCCTAAGACAATAAACTAAGTCTTATATACTTCTTATCTAGCAGCTCTTGTAACTGAATTTTTAACTCCATCAATTCAGGAATGTTCATTCTGTATGGGGTTTATGATACTTGAACTGCTCCAGGAATGACATCAATGACGAAACCTATATCCCTTCTTGGAAGAAGTCCTGGTATTTCTTCAAGGAAGACATCTTTATATTTCTTCCATATAGGATAATCCTCTAAATATGGTTTTTTATTGTTCCTAGAAAGATCTTCAATCTGGATTGAAAACATTTGGTATCATTTTCAAGCACATTTCTTTAATTGTAAGGCATAAATTTGCCTCACAAAAATGGCTCTTGGAGTTCCTTTGAATATGAAATATTCCCCTTCATCATTAAAGCATGTAAAGGATTTTTCTCATCAGTTTAAAATTATTCTATGGGGTTATAACCAGTCCATGCCAACCAGGTCACCATAAGATCCCAAAGGCAAATTATTCAAGTTCAATTTAGTATTCATTCAATTCAAATATATTGGGCAATATTTACTTATTTTAGTAACTTTCTTTGCTTTTCCTTTTTAAGTTCACATTTATCAATTGTAAAAGGGGAAATGTAAGTTAAAGTAGAACCAGGGTCAATTAGCACTGTCACATTTTTCTAAAACAATTTACCTTGGATTTCACCTATAGTGAACTAGTGATATGCTTCTCTCCCATCCAATGCTACACTAATCCTTGGGATATTGCAAGCAATATCATCAATTGTAGAGGCTTCCTGCATGTTGTTTATCGTTACTTTTTTATTCAAGGGATTTTGTGGACAATCCATCCAAAAATATTTCTCATTGTGGCCCCAACACTTAGTTGGTGGTCTGGCTGATTTACAAAAAATCTTATTTCATGTTCCCGCTCCTTTCCCACTCTTTTGTCCTATTTTTTTTTTATTGATTTACACTTTTTCTATAATTTCCTCCTTGATTGCTTCTAAAGGTGTTGGAAAAGGAAGGTTTCTTAAACCCTTTTTATTAGCATTGAACTTTTCATTTTTTTTTAGCCATCCAACGTTTAGAAGTGTCACTCTTTTCTTTGTTCTAGTTGAAACACAATTTTTCCTTCCTTACAGTCTCATATCTGGTTTTTGGATTGTCAAACTCAATTCTCTCCTTGTATGAAAAAGGCAAGAAACTAATAAACCTTTGTATTTCTGCCTTATCTTCTTTCAAATATGGTACATTTCTCGGCAAACTCATGAATTTGTTTACGAATTCATCCATAGTTGATTCTCTTAATATTAACTCATGGAACTCTCTAGCCTTCTCGTTAGAGTATCTTTCTATTAAATACTTCTTTTGAAATTATTTTGAAATAGTTTACATCTCATTTTTTTGCTTCTAATTATCTGTATGGCTTTATTTTACTCCCACCATAAGGTTGCTTTATGAGTTGGTTTATATGTAGCCAATTTGGCCTTCAAGTTGTTAGGATAATTGTAGACCTCAAAACACTTTGACATATTCAAAATCCAAGCATATGTTCCTTCTTCAAATTCTCCATCAAAGTTTAGAGGTCTAATCTTTTTGAATTACCCTTACAACTAAAATCTAGCCCTTTTATTTTTGGACACAGAGGTACTACTACCATATTTTTGTTCCTGCCTTTCATCAAACTCATATGTTTGAGTTTCACTAGAAGTTATAGAATCAGTTCTTCGAGTCAATTCACTTCTAGATCTCTTCCTATGATTTTCTCCAGCTTTTTTACTACCACTTTATTCTTCCATTCTTCTGAGTATATAGCCATTAATATCCTCTTGTTCATCCTTAGATTTGGACAATTTTTCTTGATTAGCTTTAATACTATCTAAATTGGCCTTCAAGCTACAAGCTACTTGCAGGGTTTTAGATTCATGATTATTTGGTTCATTACTTTCTCCTCACATCATTACCAATTCGCTATTATGCTCCTCACCTTCCCTAAATGACCCTATAGAAGTTTGTCCATTATTATCTTCATCCATACTTCAAATATTTAACAATTTTTTTATTATTTGTATATCACACTAAAAATAGTGTTTCAGTTTCGGACCCATAGAAGGACCAATGTTGAAAACTACAACTCTTATACCATTTGTAATGAACCTCATTAACAACTCCTACTTTTTTTTCTTTTAAATAAAGTGAACATAACTATTAATTTTCATATCTCTCTATTTATACCATTGTAGTTTTTGTCATAAAATACTACTCATAAATCCTTCAAAGTAATTAATTTGTAAAAGATTATGACGCTCTATACTCACCATTTGAGCACATGTATTTTCTCCTGGTATCATGTTTTATTTTATCTATACTCTCTAATCACAATATGTATACGTGTACATTCACAATATACACATTATATCCTCTTCCAAGGGGTTTTTTTCTATATATATATATATATAATTATATATATATATATATATAGATATGTAAAATAATTCTAAACACAACATTTGATATATTAATTTAGCCCCATTTTCTATATCTTAATGATATCCTTTAAACTACATGTATTTCTTATTATTTCATTTATACCTTTTTGTTCGTATTATAGGGTATAAAATGTTTGGTATATTGTTTTCATATACCCTTAGGTTATGTATAAGAATCAAACCCTAGTTCATAAATATACCCATTGTCCATCAACATGTTTGTGACCACTTTGTGTCAATGAACTTTGGTTTACTTTTTATTGTTTAAAATATATGTAATGTAAATACATATGCACTTGTGTATTAAAAAAATGGCTTGTGATTTGATTAAACAATGGTTCTCATCATACTCTTTGCCATCATGTAAAATCTTGTAAGTAACATCAACCACACATATGACTGTATGTTACCATGTATGGAGATTCAATACACATTGAAAATTTAAAAGCTTTCATATTATATGTCATGTAAATTTTGTATTCACGCTCCATGTGATATATGCTTATTGAAGGTTTTTCTAGATTATTCAATGAACATGATTCACATGCCTCCCTCCATGTGTTATATTGTGGTGACAACGCAAGAGTTTGGTCAAACCCTAAAATTAATTAGGGTTTTTTCATTGTCTTCAAAGCCTATTCGAACTATTGACTTGTCCATTTGCTCATTCATTTGTCTTCGAACCGAGCTTCGACACTCTATAACTAACCTACCCTAGCTCCTTGAAGTTGCTGCGTGTGAAGATTCTTCACTCTGTAAGTCTCTTTCGTCAACTTATAGGGTAGACCTCTAATTTTATTCTCTTATGGAGTTCATCTGATGTAACTACGTTTTGTTTTTTATAGAGAGTTATTCAACTTTCATTGATTTCTCTCACAGTGTTTATTACTATTTTCCTTCATATAGGAGTTCATCTGATGTAACTACTTTTTGTTTTTGATAGAGAGTTATTCAACTTTCATTGATTTCTCTCACAGTGTTTCTTACTATTTTCCTTCATATAGGTTAATTATTTATGTTCTTTTTCTTGCAAGTATGTTCACGAATTTTGAGCCTAGACTCAGTTTCACTTACCAGTTAGGTTCGTCAACCATATTTTGACCTATGAGGGTTTCTTTTAAGGATTTTTTTTTGCCCTTGGAAAAATAATGTCGATTATGAAACTCACCTTTAAATAGATAATTTTTACAATTGTTATTTATAACTTTTATTATTACTTTCATTTCTCATAGATATATTATTAGCGTTTAACCCTCTTAATTTTCTGATTGGTATTTTTTAAAGAAAACTCCTATCATCACTTCCACACTTGGACTTGGCTCAAAACTCCATAGATTATTTGTTCTTAGCTCTCTCAGTTATTTTGGGAGGATGGTTTACTCAAGCTTAGGTAAATAAATCCCTATTTATAAGAAGAAGAATAAAATGTACTTCTTTCATTTCCTTTCACAATCATTACTATGTCTAGGGATTTTAGGATGTAAAACCCTAACCTCTTAGAGTATAATTTTTTTATTGTTTCTTTATTTAAATTTCTTCAAACCTAAATAAAGGTATCGGTTGCTCATGCTCTAATATATGAAAAATTTATAATTTTTCTCAATGGATACTCTATCTAATACAGGTTCTCCTTTGAGTTGGACTACCATGGCTATAATTACAGAGTTATGATTTAGCAATCTTATAGTTGTCTTATTAAGTTATTCCATGAAAGGTTTTAACCTTTAATGAGTATTAATGTATTTAAATACTCTTTTCCTTTTAATTTCAGTAGTAAGACATTTACATTATTTTTAAAAACCATGTCATATCCATCAATTGACCTATCCATGAAGACTTTTTTGAGTTTTTATTTTCTTTTAAAGAAATTAGAATTATAACTTTGAAATTCTTCTCATGTATGATTGTTTGTATTATTAGGTTTGTAACACAGCCTTCGGCACACAAGAATCTTCTCCGGGTATACACCTACAATATTAGTCTTTCCTTCGTTCTAGATTTTATTCCATATCATATTTTATATATACATTTGATTAGTGTAACTTACTCCCTTGGTGTGCATTTGTGGGTAACCATATATTATAATTAATTTTAAAAGTTTTCCTTTGAGACTGAATATGGGAGTCTTCTTTTTGCTCATGGAGTACTCAACCTCTTTCCTCCAGGTCGGTTGAACCTGAACTCTTGGACTATCTCTTTGCATGTGTGTAATTATGTTCGAGACAAAATTTCCAGGGTTTTCTATTTCTAGCTTTCAATTCATAAACTGATATTTCAATTTTTACTTCCTTTCTCCGAAGTTATGAATTACAAGCTTGTATGCCTAAGTACATGTATATAAGGGTACTTTCAACCCAAAAATATTTCAGCTGTAATATATTGAGGTCTATTTCGACCCACATTGCAAATAAATTAGATTTCTCCTTAATAAAATGTTTGTATTCATTTTACCTAGCTATATGGTTATTTTTGTTACTTAAGTATTTGAATTTGTTTTTCCTCCTATACGATAGTTTTTACTTGCTCTTTCTATGTTCGAGACTAAATTTTTCAGGTAATGGCCTCAAATAGAGAATAATAGCAAGTATCTCTTGGGATTCCACATGAATCCCAGGCCGCCAGATTTTACCTAAACAATTTAGTCTCAAATAGAGAATAAGAGAAAGTATCTCTTGGTATTCCACATGGATCCTAGGCCACCAGATTTTACCTGAAAAATTTAGGCTCAAATAGATAATAAGAGCAAGTATCTCTTGGTGGTTGGTATCTTGGTGCTTGTCTCCTTTGCGCTCCCTCCTCCTGAACTAACTTTCCATGAATACTTATTGGGAGGGAATTGGGATGGTGGCATTATTTTGTTTATCTCTCGATCAACTTGGCACCTATTGGTTTCACTGAACTTCCTTAGTCTATCCTGACCTCTGCTTGGGATTTTCTATTGCTTTGACTTTTCACCCATACCTCATAAGAGAGTGAGTGTTTGGAGGAATGTCACAAATCACCAAGAGTGAGCCCACAAGGGAAACAGTCACATGCACCATCGTAAGGGGGAGTTTCCATCTTGTTAGTGTGAATTCATGCCATGACACATTAAGGAAGAACTCACATGTGTTGAGGGGGAGGCTTAATCACAAAGACATCACCTCTCAGATAAGGAGGTTCTCACTCAATCGACAGATTGGATTCCAGACACTAGACACACAAGAGGTCACTTCAATCAATATATGCAAATTGTTGATCTCTATTGTAAGATGAAGTTTCTATTGGGTCATATGCTCTTGGACTAACACAGGCATCAAGTAGATATTCTCCACTCCATTGAGCATCTTCATCTACAGATTAGGGACTTATATCAAAAGATGGACTGAATTGAATAACATCTCGACATTCCCCCCTCAATGGGGTAGGATTTGAAGTCACTAAAGAGCCCATCCAGGTCGTAGAATTAGATTTAAATCACTTTGCCTAGTTATCTATATGTCTATGTTTCATGTTTAGTATGTTGTAGATGGTTTTTTGCATATTTATTTAGGATTATTTCTCAGTTTTGTTTCGGTTACTTTTGTCTCTCCTAGTACTCATTTGGCGCTCGCCTTTCTATAGGGAGTAAATTTTTAGATTTGGTTAGGTCTCCCTATTGAGAGATTGGCCTAGATGTTTTCAACTTATCTTGTAAAGTCCATTTTTTTAAGGCAATAAAATTTTCACCCTACAAAAAAAATTATATAATAAAGGAGCATATCAAAGGATCTATTCAGACCCCTATGCTCAAATCTATTATTAAGACCTGTGGAATGCATATTTGTGATATGTTTGGCGAAATGCATGTCATGGCTAGTAGGGGTCCATTCAAGTCTTTGTTCAAGAATTTTCATTTGAATCATTGTCCCTATGTTTCTTTTCATTTCTGTAAATTCCATGAAGTTCTGGACAGTGACTAGGTCCTAGCCCTGGAATTTAGCTTTAAATTTCGCTTTCATTGGCATAGCACTAGCAAAAAAATGCTACATTCACACTCATGCAGGCTCGTGGGAGTGACTTGGAACCTCAGTCTCTTGGAGGGCTTGGGAAGGGAGTTACTGGGGCTCTAGGTCCTTGAATTGTTGAGTCTCCTTGGGGTTTGGTCACCTAGAAAGGTGGGGTATCTCCTAGAGGTTCTGTAGGATGTGTGGATGGTCAATTTGGCTTTTTTTTGTTGGTTCCAATTCCTTAATGTGACCTAGTAGATTGAATCAAATCATGGTAGCCTATCGTCACATATTTACCCCGGTTGGTCGATCACTTGGGTAGATGTGGGAGGAGGGTGTTACATTTTTCTTCTAATGGTTGAACACTAATTATCTTATCCCATTTTATTTTGTGTAATTTAGGCATTTTATTTGTATTAGATGATGTCACAAGTATAAATACATCAGATTTGTCCACTAGGTGTACTAGTCTGCCACCAGCGAAAGCACACCATTCACATACCATAATTGTTTTATCCCCCGAAAAAGGTCTAATGAAAGTAAAAATTATTAAGATATTGATTACTTAAAATAATATCGCATGGCTTGCCTTTTTATAATATTTAACCTATCCATTTTCTGACCCAAAAAATTACAAAGAAAAATACCAAAATTTTGCAACCTGATAACTATTCAAAAGGGGTATCCACTTGGATAGTGATAGGTGGAATGGTGTCTTCCTATGAATCTATAAATTCCAAATCTACCAGAGCTTTTTCCATATTTTTCACCTTTTTGTCCAACTTTATGATATGTTTTATGGTTCCATCCAGGCAAAGGAGAATCTCTTGTTTTTCCTTTGATCTCTCAACTAACACCTTTCCCATTATAGTCTTCAATTGCTAGTAGATGCCTATTTTATGCATGTATTTGGTGTTACTAGTCCTTGTGGTTCTTGTGTATGGGGTTCAACTACCCACTTTCTCTAATAATTCTTAATTGATATTAACCTTCCTTCAATCTAGCTTTTATTTATGCATTTCCAATCTCTTATTGAACTGATGGAGGAGTACTAGTCTGATAAGCCTTGGTAGATTTTTCTGCAACAATGCACACTCGAGTAGTAGAAGGTATTGCTCCATTACGATGAGCTCTTCTATTCCGAACACCTCTTTCTCAACATATCGATCAAGCTACAAGAGACCAAACATCTCATCCTTCCAAGCAGCCGACGGGAGTGGAGTATTGTCACATTAATTTCATCTATGCTTAATTATGTAACTAGCTTCCACCAAGATACTAATGTAAATGTGTAATGAATCAACATACAACATTCTCCCAATTATGTGCTTCATAATCTCCCCCCTGCCACTGCACTGAATGCCCATTTTAATTGTTCCAGCGAGGGCAATGAGTCATGCAACACAATTTATTTGTTTTCAATGCCAAGTCCTAGGAGTCATCAATGGCTTCCCATATCCATCAATGATCCCTTCATAAATCAATTGCAGTGGGGGTACCTATAACAACCCATCAGAAAGGATATGAAATGCCAAATGGAACCTTCACACCATAAATTCTAGCCCCCTATCCATTCTAAGCTAAGGTATTGATTTAAAAAATATCTTAATGGATTTTATGCAAAAAGTATGCTTCAAATTAGATGTGTTCAACATAAATATTGCATCAAAGACCCTGGGTTAATTATACCTAAGAAGATGGATAAAACAATGGGTTAGTGGTCAAATAGGGTGAGCTCCCCTATGATTTGGATTCAGCTTCTACTTTCATACTTAAAGATAATTAAATTTTGCTACAAGAGCAACATTTGTCTACCTTTTAACACTCTCTTATTACCTTTTTATGAACTGAACTAGGCAATTGATAGCTTAGATGAGTCTTTATGCCATTTTTTTCGAGTATCATAAATTTTGAGTATGGGCTTAAGGCCATTCCGAATACTTGTCTTCTCAACACAATGCTAGTTGGTAAGAACCCCGACTTATCTTATTGACACTCAACATTGTTGAAATCAACACAAAATAGCCAATGGTACTCCCACATCTCCTGCACTAACCAATCCCATAATTCAAACCTTTCTTATAAATCATTGGGGAGTAAATGTTGAATATGACACACACATGATATTTAAGTCAAATAAAGTCCTTAGAACATGGTTTGAATAGTAAGATCCATGCTAAGAGCTTCTACACACTTTGGAGAAATTAGTGTGTTGCTAAAGTTGGCCCATAAAATGTTTCTAAGAATCTTTTTCACCTAAAAGTATGCTGAGGTTAGAGGAACCCAACAAGAAGAGGAAATGTAGGGCAACTTCTCAATGAGTTAAACTCCAAATTTGGTATAATTCCACACATTCCCATAAGGAGGAATCCATCCTCATTAATAGCTAAGTAAATAAGTATGATCATAAACATCTTCTATCTACCCAGTGAACATTCTTTAATGATGCCACATTACATTTATTCCATGCTACTAGTGGGCCATATTTAACAATAACAACGATAGTGGACCGAATCCACTTTGCATTAAATGATCATGATAACTATATTATTTTTATTTTAGTGAATTCTTTGGTAATGCTTGTAGTGAGGATGTGCAAGCATAAACCACAATCCCATGGATGAGTGTTGACTGTAATATTAAAGTATGCTAGGGAATTAGGGTCCCACATACACATACCAACCACTATAATAGAGTAGTCGAATAACCGCCACCATAAACATGTGGCCCATGTGCAAAAATGTTGACTACAACATTGAAGTAGTCCTGGAAACCAAGGTCCCATATAGAAGTGTTCATTATAAGGTTGAAGAAGTCCATAAACCTAGGTCCCATGTCCAAATATTGATGTTCACTTCTAATTGATCATATTTGAGATCAATGAATAGATTAGCATTGTTCTCCATATCCCTAAAATGGTAGTGTGGATCCAAATAAATGGAATCCTCTGTATCTAGAAGATCATCCATGTAGTTGCAAATGGTTAAGGCATTGGAAGGGGTGCTACCAATGGAGAATATGTAAGATGAAAATTAGTAGTCATAGACTTCTCCTAATGTGCATTGATGATGTTCTCTGCATAGGGTGGAGTAAAGTAATCAAATAGAAGGTGAAAGGAGTTGTCATACCAATTGTCAATATACCAATCATCATAAGCATCCTCTAACTTATACTAGGCCTATATATAACTAATATACTCTCCTCATATAAGAATATATATTTAATCAATGAAATAAGTCTCCTTGAGTTCTTAACAAATCCTTGTAAATGTTTGGGCATGGCTTGCAAGATTTGAACCTCTTTAGCCTTGCTTAATGCCATTATTGGGTTTTTGTGGGGTTTTGAGAGTATAAATTTGCAAGGGTTGTAATTTGTTGAACATTTCTCAAATGAATATCATATATAATCAAATGAAATCCTTGAAAATGTCTTATCCAATTGCATTAATTTGGTTTCAATTTAGCCACATTTTCAAAACACATCTACTTTGTAATCCATGTGGACATCATTAATAAAACCTAAAATCGATGATTTTAAATCTCTCTCTCTCTCTCTCTCACACACACACACACACACATTCACTTTTTTGACTTCAATTTGGAAAATTGTTTTGGACCTTATAATAAGTTTATGGGAGCATGTCCAGAGAATAGAACAAGGAAAGTTACTTGAGTTTTTATTATATAAGTAATGTATCTTGAATTATTTGTGGGTTTTAATGATCTGTATTAGTTAACATGTGTAATAAGAATCCACAAATTGAAAAAAACTCTAGAATATTGCTTACAATTTGAGTGGAAAATGGAATACATGTTTAATAATTTTTTTGTAATGATGGGAAAGGACCAAAGGTAATCAACGTTAAGTTTTTCTCTAACTTTTTATTAATTATGCACTTCTCCACAATAATATCTAACATGTTTCTTTTCAATTAGGGTTATCTTAGGTGGTTGGGAGGAAGGAATGGAATCCTCCCCACCCAGGTTCAATTCCCAAAAAGTGGCATGACAGATGTTAACAATGTTGACAAAATACATATATTCCTCGTATGAAATATACAATATGGTACATGTGAAAAAAATATATCAAACATTTGATTCCACATATGTTAATTTTTGTGTAGTGAATTCCAATGAAGAAAGATATGACCCTCCTAAGAAGAAAAAATATAAAGGATAAAAATGATGATGAATTTTTACTCAATTTGTATAGAGTCGTGGTGCAAGTTGATGACAAGGAGAAAATATTTTGTTTATAATATTGTAGAAGATATAGTAAAAATAATGTGCAAACCTGTTTTTTCATGCATAGTACAAAAATCAATCTAACAAGCAAAAGGACTAGATTATTTTTAAACCATAACACGCATTTTCATAGAAGTCACAATGAGACACATGAAACTTTTCATAGTAAATTTGTACAAATAACAAAAAAAACATTTAGAAAGTATGTTTGATAAGCCTTATTTCTATATCATATATGTAAGAGTCTTAAAAATTAGCAGAATAATAATTTTGTTAATTTTACCTCGTAAATAATAACCAAATTTTATTTGTTTTAATGTTTTTCATGGAGATTAAAAACATTGAAGATGTTGAACAAGATGATTTTGCAAATGTGTTGTTAGGGATGTCCAAATATGTATAAGGAAATTGTCAAATCAATAAAAACAATTCAGTCCTGAGAAGAACTATCCCAAAAATGTGTATCAAAAGTATGTAATTATTGTTATCTAACATATGTGTAATTGATAAATTTTATAATATAAGATACTCATTTTCAACTATGTTTTTGTTGCATAAAGAAATAAATAAATAAAAACCATTCATTGCATTGTATGGTACAACAAGATAGAAAAAAGTAAATCACAAAATCCAAGAGGAATATTTGCCTTTTCCTTACTTAACTTTCATATTTGCTCTTTTTTTTGTTAAATTAATTAACACTCGTCGGTGAATGTTTTCTAGAAAGTGCTTGTATATAAAGAAAGGCCATCTAAACATTGGATTAAATATAGTTGCAAGTCTATGTTGGAGTATGAATAATAAATTGAATAATTTGTAATTAAAGATGTTGATTTACATTCCCTATTTTATAAATATTCAAACAACAATAAACTTTTAACTATATATAAATGATAAAGTTTTAACTATATATAAATGTTATCATGTTACTTTTAACTATATATAAATGATAAAGTTTTAACTATATATAAATGTTATCATGTTATTTAAAAAATATTATTTTTTATATATATAAATGTTATCATGTTATTTAAAAAATATTTTTTTAGAAAATAAAGTATAAAGTGGATTCAATATAAGATATGTTACAAGAAGGCATGGTTCATGGTTTTAAAAGAATGTGTATTGTTTATGAAGCACTTGTTGTAATTATAAGTCAAATACATTATGCTATAATGCGAATATAGTAATTACATTATATTTTTCGTTTGTAGATGAAGGATAGGGAAGTGAAATAAAAGCATTGTCTTATTTGGTAGAATGATAAGTTATTGTTATGGACCAAGTACCTTAAATAACATAAAAATAGAAAAAATAAGTAATGACATGCCTTCAGTATGATGGAAAGTGAATGAATAGCAATGCCACTTCAAAGCGGCAATATCCTTTTTCTTTTCTTTTCTTTTCTTTTCTTTCAATGTGGTTCATGGATGTTAGAGATTGGTGGCCACTATGTCCACAATAACTATCTGAGCATATCTACCCGAAGGGATCACTTCCCTTCATCTTATTAGCAAAGCCTAACCCTAAGAGCGTCGAGGAGAATTGACCTGGTGACCTCCCATTAGCAAAGTACTTTTAATGACGAAAACTCAACCAATTGAGCTAGCCCTTGGGGCTTCAAAGGGGAAACATCCTTTACACCTTATGTATACAAATTATTTTGTATGATCTATAAACACATATCTTCTTGGCATATATAGGAGATAAAGGGTACAATTACAAATAATGAGCCTTGTCAACTTATAATAAGAACAATAATATCAGAATAATAATGAAATTTCCCAAGGTATTGGGATTTTACAATTGCCAGTAATCTTATAACAAATATTTTGTGACATAATGTTTATTGGTGACTTTTACATTGTCCCATTTTGTACAAATAAAAGGAACCTTATGCTTGTATAATAAAATAAGTTCATTACTTTATTGTATTGTATATGATTTTGAAATGTTATGTCATTGACTAAATATATGAATGATTTATATTGTTGATTTTTTTATTTAAACTGTAATATTCCTAGTAGAAATTTTACAATGATAACAAAGACATGCAAATTTAATAACATAGAAATGTTCAGAAATGCATACACATAAACCAGAAATTTCTATGTATCCACAAACTCGCCAATTTTTATTAATAATATATGTTGTGGTATAAATGAGTTGAAGAAGGTGCACCTAGGCTTGCATGAAGAAAGCTACAAGCACCAGGCGATGAATACAAGAAAGCCCAACGACTGCAATAACCAACTCCTCCAGAGAATTGTGTTGTTGCTCCAAAACTACATTGTTGTCTGACTTCGCTCCCTGATTTTCTCACTATAGAGCACCCAAAAAATTCTAGGAATTTTGGATTGTGATCCTTTCCCAAAACCCAAAAAAACCCAAAAAGGGTTTCCTTTGGTTCCAAACTTCAAAAATTGACCCTTCACAGCTTGACCCTCCTCCAATTTCGAATAATGTTGTTGTGACTGATCATGTCAATCTCTACTCTCCCAACTCTAGCAATCCTCCTCAAATGGCGCTCCAAATGATCTCTCAGCACCCCAGCTACAAACTCCCCTCGATAGTGCTGCCCCAAAGAGTCTCACTCCATTGACTGTGCAGTCATGGAGGAGATGATGCAGTCTTGCGTGTGATGAAGTGAGAGTTGCATGTAGGATGGCCCTCTTGTCTATAGTTTCCCTCTATACTTTTGAAAATGATGAGAGGATGCTCTTGTCTCCCCAACTTCACGTAGTGCCTCATGCTGTAACCTGACTCCTTGTTGCTGCTACGAACTGAGATGAAGTAGAATCCCTCCTAGGGCTGGCACTCGAACTCCACCGAAGCAAGGGTGAGCTTCACTCCTTGGGAAACTCTTGTGCTAAACATCACAATATTGGCTTAGTTGAACAACTAAGGCAAATTCGATTTTCAAATAGACAAAAGACCCCTATTGCTCCCTCATTCCTTCATTTTATAATTGTTGGCCATGCATTCCTTGTGGGTCCCTTCACCAATTCGATTTGCCTTAAGGAATTCGAATTCCTTCTACCCCAACTGTGTACTTCATGTGGGCCCTATATTCCACTACCAATTTAAATTTCTTTTTCTCTAATGTTGGTGGCATTCATTTCTCCAAAAATTAAGTGGGACTCCCTCAACCCACTTTTCCTAAGTTTACATGTCAAAACATTCCCAATGCCCAAATTGCAAAAATGGAAATTGTTCTTAACAAAATAAATTTAATTGGAGACATTACATAAACATAAATATATATATTAATATATATATATATTATATATATATATATATATATATATATATACTATATATAAATTTATTTATTTATATTTTTTTTTTTTTGGGTAAAGACTGATCTATTTATATTAAAAAAACTGGAAAAATATATACAAAGAGGATTAAACCTCTGAGAGTGCCATAGCAACTCTCGGTCAAAAAATCTTTACAAAACTGTCTGTTCCATCTGCCATGAGGAATGTTATACATTTTATGAAGAGCCAGAACAGACTTATAAGAAACCAGAAGAAGACCTTACAGGCCTGAAAAGTGGCTGGTTGCCTGAGTGTAACAAGGAAGGCATGACCGAATGCTGGGCGTTAGCAAAAATGAAAAAAAATTTACTGTTGGACTGCCGCAAGCTGACTGGATTCGTCGCCAGCCTCCATACGCTGATCCAAGAGAATTGAAGACCAAAACAGAGCATGTATCCTGACGCTTCAAAAACCTGGAGTGACACTTACTTGGGTTCCCCTGACCCTTGCTCAATATCCTTGTCTGGGGCGCGCTCCCCAGTAACTTCCACACCATCCTCGACCTCCATTGGATTTACCCCCGGAGGCAGCTTGAGATACAAAATATTGGCAAAAGTGTTATCAGGCTCGCCTTCCATAGTCTTCTTCTGAGTCGAGGCCTGCCGAATTCCTGCCATATCCTGAGAGGCCTCTGCCTTCTCCTCTACAGGAACCAAAGTGCTCTCGTCCTTCATTCTAACCATTTCCTGAAAATCCTCTGCCTACTCCTCTGAAGGAGCATAAGTGATCTCTTCCTCGAGCCTGCTCTGCGACGAAGGAGCATATGAGCTTTCTTCCTCCAGCCTGCTCTGCGACGATGAATTGACCGAAGGAGAGGGCGAATGCTCCTTTGAAGCTGCCTCCAGGCTTACCGTCTCCTCATCTTCTTCCGAGAAGATGACAGTCACCAAAGCTGAAATAAGCGGTTTATTTAACGTGCTTTGAAATTTAAATCTAGCGGATTGCACAAAATTACTAATTGATGGACCAGACTCTTCAGATCTTGGCGAAGGGGGCGAGGCAATAACGAGAGGCGATATACGACGAGGGGCTGGGCTACCTCGTCCTCCTGACCCTCCCCGGAGGCCCAAATTGCGCCCTCGTCTTGGAATTCCCCTTAGACGAGGAGCCATATACGTGGTCTAGTGCAAGACAAACGAGCTCAAATACAGGGGTTGCTTCGACAAACCCTGAAGGCTGGTGGGCACCCAGAAAGAAAACCAGACAGAACCCACGATATAGACTTTGAACTTGCCAGCTGAGGAATCAACAAGACTGCAATGCTTATCCACAACTGAACGAGTCCATCTATCTATCCAGGCAACTACATTAGGAGGGGGAGCTAAAAATGGAACACAGATAGGTTTGATAAGCCCGACACAAAAGGAGAAGTCTGAATTAAGAACCTTACCAGCTGCTGCAATCCGCCTCGGGAATTTCCAAGACTGCGCCGCCTGAGGACAAGGCCGCTTCTCTCGAGCTCCAAGCGACCAGAGACAGCCTTTGCAACATTCCTCATACACCAACGAGCCAATGACATCAGTTTCCTCTGAGAGCAAGCTCTCATTCTGCAGCCAAGACAGGACCGGGAAGAATGTCCATTGAACCAAACTCGCCATCCTAATATCGCCCTTGAGCGTACCTTGGAACTGCAACTGCAATGAATGGCATTGAATGCCTTTCCTCTCACCCTGTTTAATAGCCATCAGATCGCCCCTATTCGCCTGCCATCTGCCTGCTCCGCGTGGCGTTCTCATAACTACCATTTAAATAGTAATACGATCACCCGCATTCGGGTGACATTACATAAACATATTAATGTAATGATAGACATTAATTAAAACATACAAAACACAATTATTATAATAACCATCTAATTATCTAATTGTTAACTGAAATTGTGTTAACAAAAAAACAAGAAGTTTCATTTGCATACCTACAAAAAAGCATTAAATCAAAGATGGAAAATTATGGCATTGAAACATGTCAATGCATTTTGTTAATTTATATACATCAATGCATTATTAATATTTGTAGGCTCACTGTGTTATTCATATTTGTAGTTTTCATCACAACATGTTCAATATATAAGCATTATTATCCATGAGATTATTGCACATATTGGTGCTCCTTATATGCATTTGTAAGGGTGCATTTTGTATGCATTAGAGCATCAATACTATTTGTAAAATAAAAGCAACAACATAGTGAGATTTTGTTAATGTGTTTTTATTTAGTGAAGCGTTGATGTTTATAACCAAACTAAGCACCTCCATGCTTATTATGACAAACATTGTTACCTTTAGTGGTACTCTTATTGTTGCCATTACTATTATCATTATTGGAATTTTATAATGCGTAAGGATATATACTACATCAATGCTTTAAAAAATATAGAGAATTGGTGTTTTGTGTAACATATATTGCATCAGTGTGTTGTACATAGTGGCACATTGGTGTTTCATGTTGTTGAATGTATGTTGTTAGAAAAAAACACTTTGTTACAACCTCCAATTGCCTAGTTTTTTTAGTTATAGTAAACCTCTACTAGTTGTTATTTTCCTTATAGTCACTCATAAGAAAGAATTTCTTGGAAGGGGTGATTTATAATTGCTTTTGACAAGGAATATCTAATGGTAATAAGCCCATTCCTTTGCAAAATTGATGAACTACTAGTAAAATATAAATGCTTAAAGGACTCATTCTTGTTAGGATAGATACACTTGCATTGTAGGATCCCCGAGTATGTAAGATGTTAAACCACAAGCATGTCAACATGAATTGAAGACCATGTAAATCATGGCTTTTTAGGTTCATGATTAATCTTCCAAACTTACATTAGTTTATACAACCATGTTTTGTCTTTTGACTTAATCCATTAATATTTTTTTACTTTGACATCGAGCCTTGCCCTAGATAGTAACCACTAATATCTGCCATCCAAATTATATTTCTTTAACCTTTTACTTTAATTCCACTTCCAATATGTCCACCAAACTTTTGTTCCCCGGAGACCCAACTTTAGAAAAAGTTTATCCAGAATTATATTATCCACAATTTCCAAGATAATTTTGTCAATGGTGATTAGCTTTAACTCTCTTTTGATAGTTTATCAATTATAATAGTTTCAATTATGATTGCCATACATGTCACCAAGGAAGAAAATACCATTTTTGAACAACTTCTTAGAAAAAGACCAAGTGAGAAAAATGTTATTCAAATTGTATGTAAATCCATCTACGAGAACTACATGATTCCTTGGATGGGAGCTCAATCATAACCTATAGTAAAATGCAACCCATAAAAAACTCTCGAAATATGTTTTTTCAAATTATCACAAACTACAACATATTCATAATCTTGAATATTAATATGAATTTCATAAGTTGTGCATTACACTTCAAATGAACTTTCATAACTTGTGCATTACACTTCAAATGAACTTTCATAAGATCTTAGTAGAAGTCATATTATATAAAACCTTGCTCTACTAACTTCCTAAATAATTAGCAAACTAACGTTATCAAGTTGCAATATAGCCATCTAAACAACTTTTTGCAATGTTATGACAAACACAAAATGTCCCCAACATCTTGTCCATGTAAACTTCATACTAACCAAATACCTTTAACACCATAAGTTAATCCTATTTTCCATATTTAATCGTCCCATGATGTCAGTGTCGTGACTTGTTTTGACCACGCAGTTTTCTTCCAAAGTCAATTGTGGTAGAGATGAGTTGGCATACAATCCTAAGATTTCGGTAAAATTGTTGTTCAGCAAATGTGTTTTCATGGGACATAAAGATATTTGTCCTAGATTGACGGATAAAAAGACGAACTTGGTATAAGTATATACATTATACACAATACAACGCCAGAGTGCCTTCGATTCGAGACCGCCTAAGAACAGAGGGCACGTATTTGGCGCGCATCGATCTCACAGTGTCATTCTTCTGCAAAATTATAATTTGAATTGTATTGCAACGATCGAATCATTTCAAAATCCCAACGAAAAAACCAAGTGGGTCCTGGCGGTCTCTTCACTGGCCCAGCCTACCACTGCCTGCACAAACTCCAAGTCGGTCCATGTCTTCTAACCCCATACCACAGGCAATGATCTAAAGAAAGGGCTGTGGCTAAGTGCTTTGATATTGCTGTCGAGTTCCCAGCGGTACTTTGGAGGAGCTCGGCATTAAGGCTTCGAATGGCGGTCACATGGTGTTCAGTGCTGAGGGTAGTCATTCTGCTCTTTCTATCAGGCGTCATAGCCATTGCCTTCTTTACTCTTCCTTTCGAGAAGGTATGCATTTCTCTGCATGTGCAATCTGTCAAGTTTTTCCATTTTTGTTTGTGTGTTTAGTCAGAATTTTCATGTGGGTGGCAGCACTCTGGGGCATTTTAGCACTGAGAAATGGTGTTTATTATGCCACGGGCCTACCGAGTACTTGAATGCGTCTTAAGAGATGATGATTCTGTATCAAACTTAGTAGGCTGATTTGAATTGTGTATTTTCTGATTGAACTTAGATAACAATAGATGAAAAGGATTCAGGATATTGGATTTTTGATAATACTGGACCTAATTTTGTTCAGTGAGAATAGAACTTGAGATGCCCTGTTGAGGATTTCAACAACTTGCGGTTTGGTTCCATTGACAATGAGAATGGACACTGAAAAGCAGGACAAGGAAACCAAAGAGCCCTGAGAGGGAAATCCCATGCAATTACCAAATAAGCCTAACAGTTTATAGTAAGTTTTCAAGCTGCTTAATATTTTTCAATTTTGAGCTGGCGTAGATCTGGGCTTAAACATACTCTGTGGTTATCAGGCATCGACATTCTCACAGTGGCTTAAGAGGCCCTTACCAGTCTCTGAGTACACAAAAATATTATTCATGCTGCAATTACATAAAATCGGACAAATAAGCTGCTGATTGGCTCTGTGATAAGGAGAAGGGTATTTCTTTTCTCCGGAGGATGCTTTGATGTTATCCATTTTTTGCATTGTCCCCAAAATGCCACTAGGACTGATACAAACAGAGCTGCAGCATTGGGAAATTAAACTCGCATACATGTTGGAAAATCTGTTCGTTGTTTTCATTTAAAGAGAATTAATTGGAACCCTTGTATGACAAGTAAACTATAAAGTGTGGTTAGAATGGTATTTAAGCTTTCACATTTGTCCCCCATGTTGATTTCTGGTAGCATCGGATGTGCTCTAGCCATGAAAATTGGTGGAGAGGCTAAGGCACATGAAAATTGGTGGAGAGGCTAAGGCACATGAGATCTCCAAGACCCAGAAATCGGTTGGAGAAATTCCACCCGGATGAAGAAATATTAAAATAATTAATATTTTTAATGAGACCCTAAGTCTAAACTTAAGAAAATTAAAATATTAATGTGTATTAATATATTATGGGTGAGAAAGTTCTAAATAACAAGAATCAATTCAGATCTAATCTTAGTCATTGATTAGGGACTTAATCTCAATTGTTGAATTGTCAACAAGAAAAGTATAAGAGGAGGCTTGAGGGTCAGTTGGAGATACACCAAGATACCAAGAGAGATAAAAAAATCGATTTTCTGGGGTTGGGTTTGCTGAGGAAATCAAGTTAGTGATCAGTTGCATTGAGGGACAGTTCAATAAGGGATTTTGATCCAAGACTGAAGATTACATATCAGAGAGGCAGCAAAGTGGTGGAAGTGGCAATGCAGAGCCTAGGAGGGCTGACACAGAGGCTAAGGAGGCCAGCGAAGAGGACACAGAGGGCTGTAGAGGCTGACGCATAAGTCGAAGAGGGCTTCAGAGGCAGTGCTGAGAGAGTCTGTGGGGCAGACTAGAAGCTGATCAGCTGATGCACAGTCGAGGAAGGGTGACGCAGTTCTAGAGGAGTGCTTGGAGCAGCTTTCGCTGTCCAGCACAAGGAACAACCGGAGTCACTATGGTATTGTTCATCCGGTTGTTGATTTGCCAAAATATCTGTCTTCGGAGAGAGGTACTATTGCCTAGGATATTCTTTGAAGGGTGAGCCATTTTTGGCACCCTAGTTGTATTCAGAGAACTGTTTAATAATAAATCCCTCATATATGCTGCACCGATTTTCTCGAATTGTGTTTTTCCGGGGACAATTGTCCAAAAATAACGGTGTCCTTTTTGTTGTCTTAGTTTATTTCAGTTGTTAATCTGTATATTTGTGAAGGCTGCAATTGTGTTTACTTCGATGTTTATGCAGTTAAATAACTTGTTAATGTGAAGAACAAGCAGGAGATAGTAAACTAGATATTGCAATAGGGTTTTCTGATGTGTTAGATTCAGAAATTTTCACATGGTATCGGAGCGATTGCAGATCATAGGTGATTGAAGACACCAGCCGAGGAAATATGAGAATTTGCTACAGAGAAGCAACTGTCCCGAGAGATAGCGTTGTTCCAGATCTAGAGAGACAGAAGGAAGGGTGACGCAGTGCAGAGAAGGTGACGCAGATGCTCACGTAGTGCCTGCGACAACATTTTGAGCCAGGGGAGGAAGACGCACTAGCTGGGAGGAGCCCATGCAGTAGCTGCGTCAGTAGTCCAGGCCAGTGCAGAGGCAGAGGGGGGGGGGGCAGTTCAGGCCTACACAGTGCCCAATCATCTTTCTCAGCAAGGAAGGATTGACGCAATGGCTAGGAGGAGCTGATCCAACTCTCACTATGATTGCGCAGAGCCTGAAGGGCTCAGATTTTTCAGTTGTCGGGGCTAAGGGAACTGTGTAGATTGTGATTTGAGGAGCTGGTGGGATGTTGTTTCTGTCAGTGTAGAACAATGTCTAAGGAGACACAACCAAGGTCGATGCAAGCACTACCTTGACGGATTTCTAGCCAAGAAATCCAGATCCGAGTTGCAGCAGCAAAGGGGGATTGGAGAGGAGTGATTCGACAGTTGGTAGGAGGATTTGCAAGAGGGAAGTCGAGACTCAGAGGGAGTCTAGAAGAGGAGCGGAGATTGCAGTAAATGGATTGAGGGATTAGGACAGATTGGACGGGGCTTCCAATTTTGTCATCTGGAAGGCCAAGATCCTGGCAATCCTGGATAAACATTGCATCAAGGACTATGCCTTGAAAACAATTGCTGTCCCAGTTGACCCTAATGCAAATGAGAAGTATGAGGAGGCCCAGGCGAAGGCAAAATGCATGATCTTAGACGGGGTCAAAGATCATGTCATAACACATTTTGCTGAGAAGAAAACAGCAAGGGAGATGTGGCAGACGCCGACCACCTTGTACCAGGGCTCTTCCGTGCAGTGGAAGATGTTATTAGAGAATCAACTGGGGTCATATCAGATGCAGAAAGGAGAGAAGATAGATCCTTTCCTTCTCAGGTTGCAAGGAATTCATGACCAACTTACTTCTGTTGGGTCTACACTAGATCCAGAGTTTATTGTCAGGATTGCTCTGAATGCAGTCTCCGAGGACTGTGAAACGTTTGTCCAAAGCATTTTGGGCAGAGCGACTTTCCCCGCTTGGGAGGAGATATGGGTAGCTCTTTGACAGGAAGAGATCAGGAGATTGACCAAGGCGGGGAGTAGCAGTAAGGGAGTTCGAGTCAAGAAAGAGGGGGAAGATGGAGCTCTAACATCTGCGGGACAATAAGGGGTTCAAAAGAGGAAAAAGAAAGATATCGCCAAGGTCAAGTGCTTCAATTGTGGGGAGTTGGGACATTATGCATCTCAGTGCCCTAGGAAGAAAGCAAGGGAGAAGCTTCCGATTCAAAGGCTGCTCCAGCAAAGGCGGAGAAGGATGTCGAGACTGATGATGATTGTGCCATGAGTGCTCATGCGCCTCTAGAGAAGAGGTGGGGCGACATAGAGTTGTAGTCAAGAGGACTACATGCAGGGGTAGGATCCTTGAAGTACCCAAACTCTTGGATCACATCTAGTTACGGGAGCCCTTAACGATAGTGGCATGATGACAGGTGTCCGGTGGAGCAAGGTGTGATGGAGCAACAACGCAGTGCTTGAGTGCAGAAGCCTGTAGCAACGTAGCAGAGGTTGCAACAGTGTGAGAGGCCCAAAGGTGTTTCTGACGTGTTAGATTCAGAAATTTTCACACCCCAGGATGGTAAAGAGGGTTTGCCCTAATCACTTAGTAGAATCAGTATAAGTTGCTTACCCACTAGAGCATTGGTTTCCCTTAGGATATAATTATAATAACTGTTTGAAAAGAATGGTGGACCCCTTCTCTATCGACGAAGCATCGCTAATGATTAGCACCATGCTATTTGTTAGCTACTTTAATAAAAACATGTTCTCCTTCAATTTCTGTTGATTTTCTTTTCCAGTTTATACATATTTTCTACCTTCATGTAACTTAAATAGAAATATACAACTCCTTAAGGTGATAAAAATTTACTTCATTACATTGACCATAGAAATGCTTTTACCTACAACTGTGAATAATGTTCTAAAAATTATGCAGTGAAAAATTTTAGCGTGTTGCTTGTAAACTCAAGGGACTACAATATTTGATCGAGTCATTTTGTTGCAAAATGTGCTCACAGTGAATCGTTTTCATTGGAAGTTGCTACGTCTTGGCATAGCATACTCCTGACACTACATTTCTCGGTTCTTTGGAAGGTTTTAATATGGAGAATGTTTGTTGGTAACCTCATTCATGTATTATTCCAAAGAGTAGGCCAATATTTGGCCTTCCAAACCAAAAATTTAAAAAGTACATGCAATCTTTGATCCTATCAAATAGGAACAATGCAATTGTGCTATGTATCACATTTTCTAAGTGCACTAGCTCCTAAATATCTATATCTAAAGGGATTCTCTCCAATACCAGAAAGACTCCAAACTAGTGCTATGCAGGGACATATGCTCAACCTCTAGGGGTGCCATACAAGTTATTTTTATGAAAATCCCAAAAAAATTAATAACATTTTCATGAGTGGGACCATTTTCATCAGGAAAAGCTATTTTTCAACAATGGCAATCATTATCCATTTAATTGAAGCATCTTTCAATGGCGGGAAGCATAATTTTTTGTTTGTGAACGACTACTTATTTGTACATGGAATATATCTTAAGCATATTCATCAATGACCTACAGATTACTGGAATGCATTATATGAGATGAGGGTCATAGATTAAACTTTGTATGGTGATCTGATTCAAGGTTTTTCTAAAGTTAATAATACATAGTTTGGACATTACAGCTTAGGATGTTAGATAACAATAGATGAGGAGGATTCAATACATTGGATTATGACAATAGTGGACCCAGTTTTGCTCACTGAGAATGGAACTCAAGATTCCTTGTTGAGGATTTAACAAGCCATTTGATTTCATCGACAACAAGAATGGATGCTATTACAGTCAACATTTTGGGTCCTTCTAGCGGGGGCTCGTTATTAGGAAAAAAAACATGTCGATTAGTGAAAAAGGTTTATGCCATGGATTAATATAGGTATAGTGCTAGAATTGACACGCTATCTGCCACCACTTGGGTTGACTAAGTAATATGATATAACTTATTTCTCCTTTTAGTCAGCTCATCGAGGCTCTAAGTTACTTGAAGGTGGCTCATTTTTTTAAGTATTGTACTTTTGATAAGTGGGAGCCATGTCCAGCTAATCAGCAACCCATCATCATGGTACATGCAAATTTTTTATTCTTTTATTTTTTCCAAAGAAAAAGTCGAGTAATTCATTGATCAAATAATTGCTCTGAAAAGCTGTTACAATAGATTTGGCTCCAGAGAGCATGACAATTTTTCAAACTTATATACTCTGAATGCTTCATCAATAATATAGGGCAATGCCCCTAACAACGAAACTCTCAATAAAGAGCTGATATAAAAGCTCTAAAGAGCCAATAATTTATTCAATAGCCAAAAGCCAAAGACCTTCCGCTAGTAACTACGCCGAGTCACCAACAAATCTCAAAGAGCTTTTATAAAAATCTCCTTTTGAAAACTCACAACAGTGAGTTACCAAAAAATTGAAGTTCATTTCCAGAAACAATGGAATGACACAGTGATCCATGCACTAAAACCAAAATGAAAGGCCCTCATCCAAGGGACTTAGGATCCCTGATAAAAAAAGACTAACTTCTGCCTTTCCTCTTCGAGCTCCTTATGAGCTTTGAGTACAAGAGTTGATTGGAGGAGAAGAAGAAGGATTGGGCACCAATTTCAAAATCCTGTTAGATTTTGTAGCATCGGATGGTATTTTAGTCTCAAACTTTGTGGAGAGGCTAAAACACAGGAGAACTCCAAAACCCAAAAATTGTTTTTAGAAATTCCACGTAGAGATAGCTCAATTAAATTAATTGAATATCATTTAAATTTTTTCGAAGTCTAATTTAGGAAAATTGGTTAATTAATAGTAATTAATTAAGAAAGGTGAAATTCTCTAGAAACTCATATAGACCGAGTTGGAAATGATCTCAACCATTGATTAAGTTTTAATCGTTGAAGTCTCAACTGGAGATTATAAGAAGAGGTTGATGGGTAAATGGAGAACACACCAGTGCAGATACTCAATGATCTAGATAGTTCGATTTTTTAGTGCAGGTGATTCAGCAGGAGAGATCGAGTAACAGGTGGCAAAGGGGCAAAGTAGCAGATTTCCAGAGGAGTTTCCAGTTCCGGAAGAGTCAGGAGAGGAGGCTGTGCTATTTCTCCAGGAGGCTATGTAGGGGTTGCATAGGAACCTCAATTGGGTAGATTGATTCAGTTGAGGAAGAGGTCAATTTAGTTGCTGGTGGCTGGGAAAATTCCTAGTAGGCCAAGCGTGTCACTTCTAGGGGTTGAGACTGGCAGTAGGTCTGATTCAGAGGGAGTTCGGGGTTGACTGTACAAGGGACTGTGCAGGGCTTACTCAAGGGTGGATGCAGATCATTTTGGGAGTTAGTTTCTGAGGCCAGACTGAGCTAGGATTGCTTGAGGAGGGTAAATTCCCTTAGATATTTTTGCCAGTATTTCTCTTAGATAGAATCGCCAGTTTGGCATCCATTTTATTGTACTTAGAATTTCTGCTGCTGCATAATAATAATAATAATAAAACCCTCATCTGCTGCATTGGTTTTCCCGCATTGGGTTTTTCAAGGACAAATGTCCAAAAATAACGGTGTCAAATTTTTTGTGTGTGCTAGCATTTCTTAGTTTCCAACATTTTTTTTTCCACAACGTTTTTATAAAAAAAATTTCAGTTGTGATTTTATTTGTTATTCGCTGTAGAAAATAAACTGCTTAATAATAAATCAGTTAGAAGAATAATTTCCAGTTGTTGCAATAGTTGAAATTTTCACATGGTATCAGAGCACATTTGATAGACAGGAGGCTCAAAGACAAAGAGGGATAAATTCACTGTTCAAAGGGAGTAACGATACGATTTTTCCAGGGGTTGCGCAATGCTTAGCTAGGCAGTGCAAATTGTTGGACAAGGTTTGATTTTCTAGTTGCAGGTGGCAGGAAAGTTTGATTTGTCCAAGGAAAGTGATTCCAGTAGGCTGAGGTGAACAACACAGTATCTTTGGTAGAGCATAACAAATTTCTTGTATGGGCGCAATAGGGTTTTGTAGCAGTTTGCAATAGCAGAATCAATGTTGGATGGAAGAGAAATTGCGCACACAGAGGGAGTTTCTCTGAGAGGGTTTCTAGTTTTAGAAATCCCGAATTCCCAGTAGCAGTAGGTAGATTTTCTCACTCCAGGAAGGAGTGGGAATAACAGTGCTAGCCGCCAAGCAGGTGAAAGAGGGAGATTTCCATCCCAGGTCGAGTTTTTGCAACGATGTCCTCAACATGACTTTGAGATCAGGGCAAATTAGAGGGTGCATCACAATATTATATATGGAAGGCCAGGATGACATTCCTGATAGATGAATATTGTCTAAAGACGTACGTAGCAATGCCTACAGATGCAGACCAACTAGCCAATTACAATAAGGAGATGGCTAGGGAAAGGTGATTGATTCTTGATGGAGTTTGAGATCATATAGTCTCACAAGTTGCGGCCAAAGAAATGTGGGATGCTATTGCCTCACTATATCAGAATCCTTCCGAGCAATGGAAGATGTTCTTGAAGGAAAAGTTGAGGAATGTTTGTATGCAGAAGGGCGAAGACATCAACCCTTTTCTCACCAGAATTTAGGATATTTGGGATGAGCTTGTAGCTGTAGGAGAATCGCCTCCAACTACAAAACTTGTGCATTTGGCCCTCAACAGTGTCACTGAAGAATGGGGGAGACCTTTGTCCAAGGCATCCTGGGACAAGATCAGTTGCTTGGGTGGGACTGGATGTGGGCAAATCTCACACAAGAGGAGATGAGGCAAACTCTAGTAAAGAGCTCCATTAGCAACAATAGCAACAAAGGTTCAAAGGGTGTGAAGGAGGAGGAAAATGCGACCTTTGTATCGAAAGGGAAAGCAAAAGGTCCTAGTTAGGGACAAGGCTCGTAGGGAGAGAAGAAGAAGAAGGATCTATCCAAGATCAAGTGCTTCAAGTGTGGCGAGTTTGGCCACTACAATACCCAACGTCATCAGAGGACGAAGGACAAGAAGGAGAAGCAGGATCAGGCGACAACATACGTAAAGATAGATGTAAAGATAGATCAATTGTTCTCCAAATTGGAGGAACAATCTGCTTTGTATGCAACCATACCTCCAAGCAAGAGATGGGGAGACATCGAGTTCTAGACTCCAGAGTTGCGTAGAGTTGGGTAGGGTCCATAAAAGAGCAGCAATTGTAGTTTACTCCTCACATGGATCATTACCCTTGCTACAGGGGCCCTCAGTATTTAGTAGCAGGAGGATTAGTGTCAGTTAGTGCAGTCTGTTCCAGAGTGACAGTTGCATACTAGTTGCAGTTAGATGTTGAGGAGCATAGAGAAGTGTTGACAGTAGCACAAGAGGCACAATGCGGAGTCAACAACGTAAATTTCCCACTAGACAATGCGGAGGCTAGTGGCAGTCAGAGACTCAAGAGACAATTGCAGCACAAAGACACAGTTGATTCAGTATTTTGGATGCTTCTCAGTTGCAGTAGCTATAGTAGCAACAACGACAGTGAGAGGGAAGTGAGAGGGAGTATTAGTTGGGTTGTAGTGCAGATGTAAAGTTGGTAGCAATACAGGTTGTAAAGTGCAGTGTTAGCAGCAACACAAATGCAACATGGTTCAACTACAGTTAGTAGCAGATGAATCAAAGCACAGTGGTTGATGGATAGTGGCAGGCAACTACTATTGTAAGACATTAGCAGTGTGTATGGAGGATAATGTAGAGACAGGGTGTTGTAGTAGTGCAATGTTAGAGAACACCTTCTTCTCTAAGAGGGAGTGTTAGTTTTTGTAGTATCAAATTTTTTTCTAGTCTCAAACTTTGTGGAGAGGCTAAAACACGAAAGAACTCCAAAACCTAGAAATCATTTTTGGAAATTCCACCTAGAGATAGTTCAATTAAATTAATTGACCATCATTTATTTTTTTCCTAAGTCTAACTTAGGAAAACTGGTTAATTAATAGTAATTAATTGAGAAATGTGAGAATTCTCTAGAATCTCACACAGATCGACTTGGAAATGATCTCAACCATTGATTAAGTTTTAATCGTGGCTGTTGAAATTTCAATTGGAGATTATAAGAAGAGGTCAATGGGTTGATGGAGAACACACCAGGAGGCTACACAGGGGCTGCGTAGGAGCCTCAAGTGGGTAGATTGATTCAACTTAGGAAGAGGTTGATTAAGTTGCTAGTGGTCGGGAAAATTCCTATTAGGCCAAGCGAGTCACTTCCAGGGGCTGAGACAGCCAGGACGTTTGGTTCAGAGGGAGTTCTGGGCTAAGCATACAAGTGATTGCGTAGGGCCTACATAGGGGTGGATGTAGATCATTCTGGGAGTTAGTTTTTGTTAAAATTGGCAACCAGGGCCAAATTCCACTTTGGATAGCTCTTTTGCAGAAGACAATTATGACATTCAGTTCCTCTTTTCGAGGGGACCAAAATTGACCTAAAGATCACTAAATTTGGACAAGGAGAAATATGTTTTTCAAATGAAGACCACACATGTGCAAATTATCAATGTCGGCTTGGGGTTATTTATACATGTGACACCCCTCTCCATCTTATATAAATAGAGGTGTCCTCCAACCTCATTAGACACATTCAAGTGCTTCCTTACATAGCAAATTTATGTTTGAGGTGGCCGAGCTCTTGGAGGAGGATGAAGGGCTGCTTGTTTTGGGCTTTTTCTTCTGCAATAGGGTTGAGATTCTTTCGATGGACAGCCGCAGGACTTAAGGGAAATTTTGGGCAAATTGTATGGGAAAATTTGTCATTGCAGGACCGAATTCAAGAGCAAAAAATAAGGCCAAGTTTGTGTATAGTCTCTGGGATGGTTTATGATCAATATTAAGGAAAAAATTCTCCCCATTGTATCACCGTACTTTAGATCTACTGCTTCAGGAAGGGTCGCAGATCTATTGTAGCATAAATTAGGGAGTCAAGTAGCCTATCATGGGTCCAGACTAGCCCTAAGGGCTGGCAAAGGGAAACTCCTTGTATGCCTGGGTAAGCCGCAGTTGAAAGGAGGTGCTTTGGAACAGTTGAGTGAGACAACAATATATTGTAAGCAAACCTAACCAGACCATGAGTAACTACTGTTGACAAAGTGCTGGAATTGCAGCTTTTGAGCCATCTTCTTGTCTAAGGTTGGATCTTCAAATTAGCAAGTTATTTTGACTTTGAATTATTGTACTCTCTCTCTTTGTTGAACATTTGATATTAATAATAAGAAGAATTGATAAAGGGTTTTCCCCATCTTGGGGTTTTTCCTTGGCTTGAGCCATATCCTTGTGTTATCTTGACTTGGCTTGTCTTCTGCATCTATTGTCTATGTTCTTTCGTCAATTATTGTGATAATGATTCATGTGATTGTTGACATAGATTGTCATTGATGTCAATATGGCAATATTCGAGGAGCCAGAGGAAGCAAACAGGGCCATCTGAGCAATTGATGCCAAAGAATACACTATCGGGAGCTATCGGAGTAGAGTATGTCAAAGAATGCACTATCGGGGGCAATATATGCCACAAACGAGTTATATGCATGCAAATACACTATAGGAGGCGGAAGAGTTAAAAGATGCGGAAATCATGTATATAGGCTATATACATTATAAGAGGTAAAAACATATATCTATATATATATATACACACACACACTATCAGAGGTAGAGGAATACACTATCGGAGCAGAGAAATATGTATAGATCGGCGATATTGTAATCGGTGGGTTCGGTTATGTGCCATCACCCCAAAACCCCCGACAATGATATATATGTGCAGACCCGACGAAACATATGTGTTCGGGTGTATAAATAGGTGAAGTCCGCCAAAAGTGTTCCGAAGCATGCTTTTCATTGCATTTAAGATTTTCGGGCTCTAAAGCCTTGGCGCATTAAAACTTGCGAATTTGCAACATATATACATATATATTATATAATTGCAATAAAGCACGCAGACCTGCTGAGACACTGCAATATGACTTAATGTTATATCGCATCCGCCCTATGGATACTCGCATATCACAATGCACAAAGGGCTGTCACTCCTGCAAGTGCCGATTGCGATGAATGTTGCGAACCCGATGCAACATTGTAGTTTGGTCTATTGTTATGTCACATCCGACATATCGCAAGTGCTTAAGGCCTTGCTGACCTGAAAGCACCAATTGCGATATACGTTGCGGACCTGATGCAACATTACAATTGACTTAATGCTATATTGTGTCTGCCATGTCGGAAGTGATCCATTGCAAGTTGTAAAGGGATGGTGCGATAAGCTGCGGCTGCCGATTGCGATTATACTGCGGACCTGATGCAGGTATGGATGCTGGTGTAATAAATTTGAAGTCCGCCCTTTAACGTTTCAGCCAGTTGTTTTTCATATATTCCTGTGTATTTGAATATTTGTATTGCGCGGGGTTTGAAGGCCAAAATGCACAAGAAACGCTCCCGATAGTTCAGGAGGCTTGAACGAAAGCCAATTGCGATTGTGATTGGGACGTGGCATGTGGGTCCATCCTGATTGGTACAGTCTCTCTGTTAAACAATAAAGTCCTGTGTATGCCTATTATCATTGAAAAAAGGGGCTCTGTTATAGTTTTAACATGCAACAAATTTTCTCTGTGTATTTGGTCCTCGTCGTTGAATCAACGTGTTCCAGGAGCATTGGTAAGCACGAAGAGACAGAGGAAGTTACAGTGACCGAAAAGCCAGGAAGCCAAAGGGTAAGCCAGCGGAGAGGAAATCGAAAAGCCAAAGCAATGAAGAAGAGGGAAGCCAAAGGACAAGCCAGCACAGAGGAAGCTGAAGCGAGCGTTGAAGAAGGTGAAGAGCCAATGGAAAGCGGAAACAAACAGTCAGAGGCATCAAGAATACATAAAACAGAAAAAACAAGGAAAGGTGTGCGAATAATCAGAGCGAGAGGAAGATGAAGTTCAGGCAGAGGCAGGAGAGGTAGGAGAAGCAGGGGAACAAGAGTGAAGTAGAAGCTCAGTAGGCTTGGGAGCAAAGAACTACAACAAAACAGTTTTTACTAGGTTAGGGTTGGAGCCCACGGGGTTGGAGCCTCAGAATTGAAAGGATTGGAATCCTTGGGAGTTGGTGCTCCTAAGTGTAGAACTATTGCCTTGGCAAAACAGAGTTGGTGCTCTGGAGGTTGGAGCCTCACAAAGGTCCAAGTTGGTGCTTGGCACTGATTGCAACCATTTATATATTGTATCTATTTCATTGCACTGTTTGTGTTAATAAAAGCATTTATTCCAGCTATCTATTTCTGTGTTCCTTATATAAATGTTTTGGTGATAAAAAGAACAATTAAAAAGAAATACTGATTCACCGCCCTCTCAGTATTTCCAACAATTGGTATTAGAGCGAGCTTCTTCATATTAGCCTAACAGCTTGAAGAAGGATTCGTAGTCATGATGAGAAATCATGAAGCGTTAGGAAAACCTCTTTTGTTCAACGGCACCAATTTTGGTTTCTGGAAAAAGAGAGTGACCTACTACTTAATGTCCTTTGGACTTGAAGTCTGGCATTTCGTTCTAAATGAGTACCAAATTCCTCCCATTCTTCCAACAGATCAAGACGAGAGGAAAGCCTACATTGCAAATTCAAAAGCCTTGAACTCCATCACTAGTGGAATCACTGATTCCAAGTTTACAAAAGTCATGAATTGTAACTTTGCCAAAGAAATGTGGGATAAGCTAATTGGCTTATATGATGGGGACTCAAAAGTCAAGAAGGCAAAGCTTCAAACTCATAGAAGGCAATTTGAAAGTCTAAAAATGGAAGAGGAAGAAGATATTGCATCATACTTTCTCTGAGTAGCTGAAGTGGTCAACTCTCTTAAAGGATTGGATGAAAAGATTGAAGAAAGTACCATTGTTCAAAAGGTCTTAAGATCTCTTCGAGACAGATTTGACTCCAAAATAAGCACCATAGAAGAAGCAAAGGATCTAGATACTTTTAAGATGGATGAACTCCATGGAATCCTCATTGCTTATGAGATGAGAAAAGGTGGTCCAAGCTCCAAAGATGCAACATTCAAGGCTTCAAAATCAAAGAAGGGGAAAGAAAGGAATGACTGTAGTGATGACCCCGATGTGGAATTTGAATTGGCACAATTTGTACGAAAGCTGAAGAAAGGATCTAAGCTAAAAGGTAAGTACCCTTTTATTTGCTTCAAATTTGGAAAAATAGGTCATTATGCTGCAAAATGTCCTCATAAACATGATAGTGATGATGAAGGAAATTCTAAAAGAATGGTATACAAAAAGAAAGGGATCAATAAGAAGAACTTCTTCTCTAAGCAAGATGAGTCTGATGAGGATGAATTTGTAGTCATCAAAAAGAAATCAGATGAGGAAAGTGACCACGATGAAAGCCAAGAAACATTATTCATGGCATTCAGAAATGATGATGACTCAGGGCTAGAAGGAAATGTAGATGTATTGTTAATAAGTGCCATTGAAGAAAATGAGAAATTACGGAATAAAGTCATTTTTCTCAAGGTAGAAAACGAGGAAACAAGAAGAAGAGAAGATCTCTTGGAAACAAAGCTAAAAGAAAAATAAGAGACTTGTGAAGAACGTGAAGCCGAAATAGTATCTTTGAGGAAGGAATTGGAGCAAGTTAAAAAGGGTTGGAAAAGCTCTCAAATACTTGAGACTATCTTAAAAAGTCAAAAACCTCAACATGACAAGTCTGGAATAGGTTTTAAAGGAGAATCATCAAGCACTAAGAATAGTGCAAAAAGCTATGCCGATGTACTTTCTAGCAACCCAAAAGAAGAAAAAGTATTTCATCAAAAGCGCATTCCAGATCCAAAGAATGAAGAGAGAATAACTCCAAAGAGGAATGTGGATTCGAATCATGGATATTACAACAGATACAAACCAGTATTCCATCAAAGGCCCATCTCAAATCCAAAGAATGAAGCGGGGGTAATTCCAAGGAAGGAAGTTGACTCAAATTGTGGCTACTACAACAGGTACAAAACAATCTTTCTTGGACATTGTTTTCATTGTAAAAACTTTGGTCATCAAGCCAGACATTGCATGGCTTGCAAGAGTGAAACACCAAAGCTAAAGGATCAAATAATCAAACCATATGGCCCTAAAAGGCAGGGACAAATCAAAACCTTCAATTCGTTTGATCCCTTGACCAAATTTGATCTGATTTGTTCATTGTGCTACAATAATGGACACTACGAACAAAACTGCCCACTCAAAAGAGGAAAAGCAAGTAGTGAGAATCCCAACATGGATAAATGTGGCCTGGCTCTATATGCTCAAAATAATGAAAATCATTGGTTTGTGGATAGTGGGTGCTCTAGACACATGACAGGGGACAAAAGAAAGTTTGTCTCATTGAGCAAAAAGGAAGGAAATGTATCCTTTGGAAGTGGATCTGCCAGAATTGCTGGAAAGGGAACTATTACTCTTATCGATGGAAAAGGAAAAGCCTAAAATGCTCTGCTAGTAAACGGGCTCAAACACAACCTCTTGAGTGTTAGCCAGATCTGTGATCAAGGACATAATGTTGTCTTTAGCACCAAAGATTGTGAAATAAGGAACTCTTCCTCAGGGGAACTTGTGGCAAAAGGGAATAGAACACCTGACAACATTTACGTTCTGAATAAGATTCAAGAAGACAAATGCTACTTAAGTCAAACAGATTAAAGTTGGCTGTGGCACAAGTGACTTGGACATACAATCTTCGAGAACTTGATGAATATCAACAAGATTAAAGCTGTACAAGACATCCCAAAGCTATTCAAACCAAATCAAGGACTATGTGGTCCATGTCAACATGGAAAGCAAACCAGAACTAGCCACAAGACCAAGGAGTTCTCTACATCAAAGCCTTTGGAGATCATCCATGTTGATTTATGTGGACCAACTAGAAATCAGGCACTCCAAGGAGAAAGGTATTTTGTTTTATTTATTGATGACTATATTAGAATGATGTGGATACATTTTATAAAATATAAATCTGAAGCATTTGAGTGTTTTAAGAATCTTAAAGCTCTTGTAGAAAATGAAAAGGACACAAAGATTAAGTGCCTCAGAACAGATAGAGGGGGAGAATTCACATCATAAGAATTTAATGAATTCTGTAAAATACATGGAATTAAAAGAGAATTCTCTGCTGCCAGAACACCCCAGTAGAATGGGGTAGTTGAAAGAAGAAATCGAACAGTTCAAGGAATGGCAAGAACAATGCTATTAGCAGCTGATTTGCAGCCAAAATTCTGGAGAGAAGCAATCGAGACAACTGTCTATACCTTGAATCGAACTCAATTAAGATCAAATAGTGAAAAAACTCCTTATGAACTATGGAAAGGAAGACTTGCTTCAGTAAAGTACTTCAAGATCTTTGGAAGCAAGTGCTTCATAAAAATAAATGATGGCTTACCAGGAAAGTTTGATTCTTGGGTTGATGAAGGGATCTTCCTTGGATACTCTACATGGAGCAAAGCCTACAAGTGCTACAATAATCGACTAAGGAAAATAGTGGAAAGCATTGATGTAAAGATTGATGAAGACCTTCCAGAAGAAGAAATTCAAGAACACGAAGTTGATCCTTTCATTGCAGAAGAAGAACCAGAAAAGGAAGAATAGATCAGGAAGAATAAGAAGAGGAAAAAGAACCACCTCATACCCCTTCAAAGATGAAGTTTCTCTAGAAATATCATCCAAAAGAGCAGATTATTGGCAATAGAGATGAAGGGATGCAAACCCGAAGAAGGATGATAAATACACCAAAGAAAAACGATATTGCTTTGCTATCCATGATAGAACCAGAAACATATACTCAAGCAAGTAAGGATCCTCATTGGGTAAAAGCCATGGAAGAAGAAATGTCCCGAATTGAGAAGAATGAGACATGGGAGCTGGTACCTCGTCCAAAGGACAAAAACATTATAGGAACCAAGTGGGTATTCAAAAACAAAATGAATGAAGATGGACAAATCATTAGAAACAAGGCAAGGCTTGTTTGCAAAGGCTATTCACAAATTGAAGGAATTGACTTTGAAGAAACATTTGCACCAATAGCTCGTATGGAAGCTATCAGGATGTTCTTGGCATTTGCTTGCTCAAAAGGATTCAAAATCTATGAAATGGACGTAAAATCAGCATTTCTGAATGGGGAACTCAAGGGGGAAGTCTACATGGAGCAACCAGAAGGGTTTGATCTAACAGAAGGAAAAGACTTAGTCTGTAAGTTGAAAAAGGCATTATATGAGTTGAAACAAGCTCCCAGAGCTTGGTATGCAAGATTGGATCACTATCTACAACAACAAGGCTTAAAGAAGGGAGTGGCAAGAAGTAGTCTCTACATAAAGACGGATGAAGGTAAGTTACTAGTTACACTTGTTTATGTTGATGATCTGATTTTTGCTAGCAATAATGATGATATGAGCCATGAATTTTCTCAAAACATGTCAAAAGAGTTCGAGATGTCGATGATAGGAGAGTTATCTCACTTCCTCGGACTACAAGTATCTCAAACTAGAGCATGATTGTTTATATCTCAAGCCAAATATCTTAAAGACATGCTTAAAAGATATGGAATGGAAGACTGTGCACCCATGAGCACACCTATGACCACAAATTGCAAATTGAGCAAAAATGATGACTCCCCAGCAATAGATGCAACTCATTACAGATCAATAATTAGAGCCCTTCTGTACTTAACTGCTACGAGACCCGACATAATGCAGGCAGTAGGAATGGTGGGAAGATTTCAATCTGCTCCTAAACAATCCCATTTGTTAGCTGTAAAAAGAATTCTCAGATATCTGAAAGGAACTCCTGATTTCGGTCTTTGGTACCCTAAGAGCTCAACGTTGACTGTAACTGCATACACCGATGCTGATTGGGCCGGAAGTGTAGATGATCAAAAAAGTACTAGTGGAAATGCATTCTTTCTAGGAGACTGTTTAGTATCCTGGCTCATCAAAAAACATACATCCATATCATTATTCACAGCCGAAGTCGAGTATATAGCTGCAGCAAACTGTTGTACTCAAATACTATGGATGAAGGAGGCTCTAAAAGATGTCAACATAGGTACAGATCAACCAATTACATCTATTGTGATAAGACAAGTGCTATGAGTCTCAACAAAAATCCAATGATGCACTCAAAGACCATCATCTTGGAATATATCAATACTAAGGAGCAAATAGCTGATATTTTCACAAAACCTCTTCCTCGAGAAGCATTTGAACATCTTCGTCAAAAGATGGGGGTTATCTCTTTAGCATCACTCAAGTTCATTCATAAAGATGTTGCAGGACAGGGGGAGCAGTTCGACAGGGGGAGTCCGTATGCATTCCTTTGCCATTGATGTCAAAGGGGGAGAGTAGAAGAATATTGCCATCAGTAACGAAGGGGGAGATTGTTGACATAGATTGTCGTTGATGTCAATATGGCAATATTCGAGGAGCCAGAGGAAGCAAGCAGAGCCATCGGGGGAGCAAAACAAAGCCATTGGAGGAAGCAAATAGAGCCATCGGAGCAATGGATGCCAAAGAATACACTATTGGGAGCTATCAAAGCAGAGTATGTCAAAGAATGTACTATCGGGGGAAATATATGCCACAAAAGAGTTATATGCATGCAAATACACTATAGGAGGCGGAAGAGTTAAAAGAGGCGGAAATCATGTATATAGGCTATATACACTATAGGAGGCAAAAACATATATATATATATAGGCTATATACACTATCAGAGGCAAAAACATGTACATATAGAGGAATACACTATCGGAGCGGAGAAATATGTATAGATCGACGATTTTGTAATCGGCAAGTTCGGTTATGTGCCATCACCCCAAAACCCCCGGCAACGATATATATGTGCGGACCCGACGAAACATATGTGTTTGGGTGTATAAATAGGTGAAGTCCGCCAAAAGTGTTCCGAAGCATGCTTTTTAGTGTATTTAAGATTTTCGGGCTCCAAGCCTTGGCGCATTAAAACTTGCTTATTTGCAACATATATACATATATATTATATAATTGTAATAAAGCATGCAGACCCGTTGAGACTCTGCAATATGACTTAATTTTATATCGCATCCGCCCTATCGGTACTCGCATATCGCAATGCACAAAGGGCTGTCACTCCTACAAGCGCCGATTGCGATGAATGTTGCGGACCCGATGCAACATTGCAGTTTGGTCTATTGTTATGTCGCATCGACATATCGCAAGTGCTTAAGGCCTTGTAGCCCTGAGAGCGCCGATTGCGATATACGTTGCGGATTTGATGCAACATTACAATTGTCTTAATGCTATATCGCGTTTGCCATGTCGGAAGTGATCCATTGCAAGTTATAAAGGGATGGCGCAATAAGCTGCGACTGCCAATTGCGATTGCACTACGAACTCGATGCAAATATAGACGCTGGTGTAATAAATTTGAAGTTCGTCCTTTAACATTTTGGCCAATTGTTTTTCATATATTCCTGTGTATTTGAATATTTGTATTGTGCGGGGTTTGAAGGTCAAAATGCATAAGAAATGTTCCCGATAGTTCAGGAGTCTTGAATGAAAGCTGATTGCGATTGCGATTGGGACATGGCATGTGGGTCCGTCCTGATTGGTACAGTCTCTCCGTTAAACAATAAAGTCCTGTGTATGCCTATTATCATTGAAAAAAGTGGCTCTGTTACAATTTTAACATGCAACAATTTTTCTCTGTGTATTTGGTCCTCGCCGTTGAATCAACGTGTCCCAGGAGTGTTGGTGAGCATGAAGAGACAAAGGAAGCTACAACGACTGAAAAGCCAGGAAGCCAAAGGGTAAGCCAGCGCAGAGGAAACCGAAAAGCCAAAGCATTGAAGAGGAGGGAAACCAAAGGACAAGCCAGTGCAGAGGAAGCTGAAGCGAGTGTTGAAGAAGTTGAAGAGCCAGTGGAAAGTGGAAACAAACAGTCAGAGGCATCAGGAATACATAAAACAGAAAAAAACAAGTTAAGGTGTGCGAATAATTAAAGCGAGAGGAAGTCGAAGTTCAGGCAGAGGCAGGAGAGGCAAGAGAAGCAGTAGAACAGGAGTGAAGCAGAAGCTCAGCAGGCTTGGGAGCAGAAAACTACAGCAAAATAGTTTCTACTAGGTTAGGTTGGAGCCCATGGGGTTGGAGCCTCAGAACTGAAAGGATTGGAATCCTTGGGAGTTGGTGCTCCTAAGTGCAAAACTATTGCCTTGGCAAAACATAGTTGGTGCTCTGGAGGTTGGAGCCTCACAAAAGTCCAAGTTGGTGCTTAGCAACTGATTGCAACCATTTATATATTGTATCTATTTCATTGCACTGTTTGTGTAAATAAAAACATTCTTTCCAACTATCTATTTCTGTGTTCCATATATAAATGTTTTGGTGATAAAAAGAACAATTAAAAAGAAATACTGATTCACCCCCTCTCTTAGTATTTCCAACAGTGATTGCTAATGGAAATGAAATGGACTAGTAAATGGGCTAATTTTGAAGTAGTTGTCCTAAGCAAAGAACATGTTAACCTAAAATTAACAGTTTTTGAGGCCATACTAAGCTGAGATTGCTTGAGGAAGAGGGTAAATTCCTTCAAATAATTTTGCTAGTATTTCTCTCAGATAGAAATGCTAGTTTGGCGTCCTTTTTATTGTACTCAGAATTTCTGTTGTTGCATAATAATAATAAAACACTCATCTGCTGCATCGATTTTCCTGCATTGGCTTTTCCAGGGACAATTGTCCAAAAATAATGGTGTCAAATTTTTTTGTGTTTGTGCAAACATTTTTGTTAAATTTGGCAACTAGGGCCAAACTCCACCTTGGACAACTCATATGATGTAGTTGATATTTTTATTGGATTCCTCTCTTTGAGAGGTGTAGGATTGATCTAAAGATCATCTCATTCTGACATGTACAAATGGAATTATGAATTTATTTCGTTTATGGACAAATTGTCAAGGTTGACCAACAAAGTAATGTAGGCTCACAAGCCCAAAAGACACGTCTATTCATCCTCAACGTTGCATATAAATAGAAGGAGCCTCTTCCTCATTTGCTCACTCATCTTCTCACACATCTCTCTCTCATCTGATTGGTTCATACACTTTTATGGGCAGCCTCTCTCTCCACACATGCAAAGGGCAAGACAGGGATTTTCTATTCCAGCATTGACCAAATTTCAGGATGGGTTGACCAACATTGATTGAGTTGCTATTGACTTGATTTGACTGTGTTTTTCCTTGGAGAATTTCTGTTTGAGTAGGCGACATTTCTGGGCACAAAAATCGAGGCAATTCGAGCTGTTTGACCAATCTTGATTGTAGGAGGGTTTGACTGTAGGTTTGACTTTGCATTGACCAAGTTTGACTGAGTTTTTTGTGATTGTTTTGGGTTGATTTGGATGATTGTTGGAGGCTGAGTTGACTGGGTTTGACCGAGCTGTTTTGGACGATAAATTTTGCCCTGTTGACCAACGTTGACTTTTAGGTTAGGGCTTCTTGTGGCTGTTGTTTGATTGGGCAAATGAATTTTGCATATTGTACTCTCTTTCTCTGCTGAACTTTTGAAGAATAATAAGAAGAATTGATCAAAGGGTTTCCCCACATTGGGGTTTACCCCTGGCATGCGCCACATCTTGTGTCCTCTTGTCTTGGCTTGTCTTCTACTGTTTTTATTTATGTTCTATCTGCATTTACTGTCATGTTAATGTGATTGCTAATCTGGAAATTGATATTGGGCTAATAAGAAAATTGAAGTAAATTGCTCTTAAGCATATAGAACATACCATTGTTATCTAAAATTAACATGGTATCAAAGCTGAGGTGAAGACAAAGCCCAAGCAAGAGTGAAAAGAGCAATCACTGAGAAAAGCAATCACCAAGAATTGTTGGACAAGGATAAGAGTCAATGGCCTCCACATCTTACTTCAAGCCTGATGACATGCTCAATGATAAGTCTGATTATCTTGCATGGAAGATGTCTCTTGATTTGACTTTGGAAGAGCAGGATGTTATGGATTATGTGCAGGGAAAGATTTCTGAGCCTCCATCAAATGCACCTGCTGCCATGAAGACATAGTACAAAAAGGGTGAAGTCAAAGCAAAGAAGATTATCAAGGATTCTATTAGCAAGCATTTGGTTGCATACATCTCCAATTTGAACACATCTAAGAAGATGTATGACAGGTTGGTTGGCATGTTCAAAGCTAGCAATGCAAACCAAGTTTTCTTTCTCAGGAACAAGTTGAAGGATATAAAGAAGGGAAGAGGTGAAGATATTCAATCCTATTTCATGAGGATTACCAAGATAAAAAATGATCTTCTTTTGATTGGAGAAGCTATTGCTGATAGGGAGCTCACTCTCATTGCCCTTGGAGGACTCCCTCGTGAATGTCATGTGTTCAACACTACTATTCTTAACAATGATAGGATTCCAGGTTTTGAAGAATTGCTGAATAGATGTTCTCAAGAAGAAACAAGGATGATGGAAATGGATATGCCTTCAAATAGGAATGATCCTACTGCATTCTCCGCTCATGCTAAATAGAAGAACAATGCAGGTTTAAAGAAGCAATGTCAAGGAAGACCGAGTTTCAAAAATGGAAGGAAGGAAGGATGCTTCATTTGCAACAAGTTTGGCCACTATGCTAGGGAGTGTCCTCATAGAAGGGATACACCTCATGATGATGACAACCACAACAACAACAATTTCAGGGGTAAAATCAAAGGAATGGCAGGTTCAACAATAGAGGAAAATGGAATGCTCCCGCTACTCAACATGGAAATGGTCACCCTCCCAAAGATCAAGAATTTCCATGTATGATGAATCTAATGTTGTTGATAACAAGCAAAAATAATTTTATTTTATATCTGCCCTCTCTACTGCCTCTCCTCTGGACACCTTGGGAAATTGGTTAATTGATAGTGGTGCCTCAAGGCACTTCACTGGGTATAAGGAAGCTCTTTCAAATCTGATAGAAAAAGATACAAATTTGAAAATTTCTTGGAGACAATGTCACCTATCTCATGAAGGGAGTTGGGAATGTTACTCTTCAATTGAATCAAGGTAACACCATTCATCTACAAGAAGTACAATATGTACTCTATCTAAATAAGAACCTAGTATCTATCTCAGCGATGGAGGACAAAGGATTCAAGGTGGCGTTCATTGATGGAAAGGTACGTGTTAGGAATAAACATTTCAAAGATGCATTTACACTTGGATTCAGGGTCGCCTATATCAAGTTGGAAAAAGTCCATTGGGAGCTATGTCTTGCGACACATCACTTCAATCCTAATTATGGCATCGAAGGTTTGCTCATCTACATTATAAAGCTCTACCCGATGTGAGGAAGATGGTGATAGGCATGCCCGAATTTAAAGTAGAACATGAAGGTGTTTGTCAGGGATGTGCCGAAGGAAAACATACTAAGCGACCATTCCCCTCAAGTTATAGCAAGATTACTGACATATTGCAATTGGTTCATTCTGATCTATCTGGTATGATGCCCGAGAACTCTTTGGGAGGATATTCATATTATGCTATCTTTATGGATGATTTCTCTCGCAAGGCTTGGATTTATTTCTTAAAGAAGAAGGACAAAGTATTCTCATGGTTTCGTTTTTTCAAAGCTTTGGTCGAAAATCAAACCGGGAAGAAGATCAAAATATTGAGGATCGATAATGGAACCGAATATGAATCAAATGAGTTCAATGACTATTGTAGAGAAGTTGGCATTAAGAGGGAGACTACTACTGCATATACTCCTGAGCAAAATGGTGTTGTTGAAAGGAAAAATTATTCTATTATAGAAGCCACTCGTGCCATGCTTCATGATCAAAGCCTTCCGAAGTTTCTATGGGTCGAAGTTGCAAACATTGTCGAGTATGTTCAAAGTAGATGCCCTCGTCAAGCGTTGGAATCCAAAACTCCTGAAGAAGTTTTCACTGGTAAGAAACCTGATGTTTCTCACTTTAAAATTTTTGGTAGCCCTGTGTATTTTCATGTGCCGGAAGAAAAGAGAAACAAATTGGATGCATTTGGGAAGAAAGGAACATTTGTGGGCTACAATGAAACTTCTAAGGCATATAGAATCTATGTGCCTGGTCAAAGAGAAGTGGAGATAAGTCATGGTGTCACCTTCGATGAAGATCCTGCCCTTGGGAAGATTAATAACCTTCCTATTCCAAGGAAGGACAAAGAAGCAGATTTAGGAAAGCAGGGAGAACCGCAAGATGAGCCAATGCTCGATGTTGAAGGACCAACAGACCCCATTGATCCACCTCGTCATGAGCCTTCCTCCTAAAAAGGAGACCCTCATGACTTAGGGAAACTCTCGAAGATGTCAAGAGACATATTGTACCAAGGGGGACATTTCTTGAAAGTAAGAAGCCGAATAGGTACCAAGGGTACTTAACTGCCTTAAGCACCATTGTTCAATCTGAGCCTTGCACATTTGAAGAAGTTGTGAAGCACCAAGTTTGGAAGGATGCTATGAATGAAGAGTATGAGTCCATTATGAAGAATGATGTCTGGGATGTGGTCCCTAGACCCAAGGACAAATCCGTTGTCACCTCGACATGGCTCTACATGATCAAGCATGGAGCTGATGGAAGTGTTGAAAAGTTCAAGGCTAGATTTGTTGCTTAAGGCTTCTCTCAAAAAGAAGGTGTGGACTACGATATATATTTGCACCTGTTGCCCAATCTACCACCATCCGTTCGATTATAGGCCTTGTTGCCTGGCAATGATGAATCTACACCATATGGATGTCAAGACCGCTTTCTTACATGGTTCAATTAAGGAGGAAGTGTATGTAGAACAACCTGAGGGGTTCTAAGTTCAAGATCGTCAGACACATGTATGTAGGTTGAAGAAAGCTCTCTATGGAATGAAGCAAGCTCCTCAAGCTTAGTATGAGAGGATCAACAACTATCTGATGAAGTTGGGATTTACGAGAAGTGAAGTTGATTCGAACCTTTATTTTATGGTTGAGAATGATAAACCTCTCATCCTGGTACTTTATGTGGACGATCTCTTTTTGACAGGTGCATGCCCTCTTATTCATCAATGTAAGAGGGAGTTGGCTTTCGAATTCGAGATGAAAGACCTAGGACTGATGCATTACTTCCCAGGGTTGGAGGTCTGGCAAAAGCCAGGTGAGATTTTCCTTTCTCAAGGAAAATACATTGTGAAGCTACCAACAAGATTTGGGATGGTGGATTGCAAGTCCGTGACTACTCTGATGGAACATAACTTCAAGAAGTTATGCAGAAGAGTTGCTGGGCCCGATTTGGGAAATCCTTCTGAGTATTGTCAACTTGTGGAGGCCTTGATGTTCTTGGTGAACTCTCGTCCGGACATATGTTTTGTAGTGAATACATTGAGTCAATTTATGGTCGAGCCTCATCATATACATTGGATTGCTGCCAAGAATCTCTTGAGATATCTTTGGGGCACAATCATCTATGGACTGAGATACGCTGCCGAGAATGTGAGGCTCCATGGTTATTCTGAAGCTGGCTGGGCTCGCAGTGTGGTGGATCGCAAGAGCACATCGAGATGTTGCTTCTCACTAGGTTCTGCTTCGATATCTTGGATGAGCAGGAAGCAGACTCGGTTGCTTTGAGCACCGTTGAGGCTGAATATATTCCTGCTAGTATGGCCTCCTGTGAAGATGTTTGGTTGAGGAAGCTCTTCAGTGAGCTGTTTGGACATGTGTTGGATACCACCATGATCTATTATGGCAACCAAAGTGGGATTTGTCTTTTTGAGAATCCCGTGTTTCATGATCGCTCCAAGCATATTGATATCATGTACCACTTTATCCGGGATATGGTACAACGGGGAGCAATAAGGCTCTGTCATGTTGGGATTGATGATCAGGTCACATATATTCTTATGAAGCCCCTGGGGAAGGTCAAATTCTTAACCTTCCGTGAACGACTTGGAGTCGTGGAGAGACCCTTTTATGAGGGTCCTGTATGAGATGGATATTGAGCTTTGGGAGCTCCGGGGGGCTTGGGGTACTTCTTGGAGCGATGAGTGACCATAGGGTGAGTGGTTCACCTTTCCCTACTGGTGCGCGATGTACAGGATGAGTGGTTCACCTTCCCCTATGATACCCCATGTTAAGATATGCATAGGATGAGTGGTTCACCTTCTCCTGGCGATACATCCTACCCATGCAGTTTGGGACTCATGGGAAGTACCTCTCATCTGGCCAATGAGTAGGGAAATGAGGATAGGGACCATGGTACTACGATGGACGCTTCGTGTATTACTGTACTCCCTATGTTGGGATGTTTGATATTGATCGGGGATCAATGAAGAGTAGTATGATACACTCTCGATTATTGGAGCCTGACTTCGGGTTAGTGGAGAATGGTATGATACATTCTCGATCATTTCTTCTTCATTATTTCTTCATGGTTCAGCAGCGCAGAGTAGAGTAGAGCAGGGATGACAGGGATGGTACAAATTGTCAGATGGTTTGGCAGGTGGAGTTCTTCCTAGTTGAGAGAGAGTGTTAAATTTGGCAACTAGGGCCAAACTCCACCTTGGACAACTCATATGATACAACTGATATTTTTATTGGATTCCTCTCTCTGAGAGGTGTAGGATTAATCTAAAGATCATCTCATTCTGACATGTACAAATGGAATTATGAATTTATTTCATTTATGGACAAATTATCAAAGGCGGCCAACAAACTAATGTCGGCTTACAAGCCCAAAAGACACGTCTATTCATCCTCAATGTTGCATATAAATAGAAGGAGCGTCTTCCTCATTTGCTCACTCATCTTCTCACACATCTCTCTCATTTGATTGGTTCGTACACTTTTCTGGGCAACCTCTCTCTCCACATGTGTGAAGGACAAGACATGGATTTTTTGTTTCAACATTGACCAAATTGCAGGAGAGGTTGACCAACGTTGACCAAGCTGCTATTGACTTGATTTGACTGAGTTTTTCCTTGGAGAATTTCTGATTGGGCAGGGCGCATTTTTGGGCATAGAAATCAGGGCAATTCGAGCTGTTTGACCAGTGTTGACTGCAAGAGGGTTTGACCATAGGTTTGACTCCATGTTGACCAAGTTTGACTGAGTTTTTTGTGACTGTTTTGCGTTGATTCAAATGACTGTTGGAGGCTGAGTTGATTGGGTTTGACCGCGCTGTTTGGGAGGATAAATTTTGCCCTGTTGACCAACGTTGACTTTTTGGTTAGGGCTTCCTGTGGCTGCTGTTTCATTGGACAAATTTGACTTTGATTGGGCAAATGAATTTTGTATATTGTACTCCCTCTCTGTTGAACTTTTGAAGAATAATAAGAAGAATTGATCAAAGGGTTTCCCCAAAGTGGGGTTTGTCCTTGGCATGCGCCACATCTTGTGTCCCCTTGTCTTGGCTTGTCTTCTATTGTTTTTATTTATGTTCTATCTACATTTACTGTCATGTTAATGTGATTGCTAATCTGGAAATTGATATTGGGCTAATAAAAAAATTGAAGTAAATTGCTCTTAAGCTAGAACATACCATTGTTATCTAAAATTAACAATTTTTCAGTTTCCAACATTTTAGTTTCCACAACATTTTTATAGTGAAAATTGCAATTGTGATTTTATTTGTTTTTTTCCATAGCAAGTAAATTGCTTAATAATAAATTAGTTAGAAGAGTAATTTCTAGTTGTTGCAATAGTCGAAATTTTCACAAATCTCACCTTCCAGAACTAGAGCAGCAGAGAGTAAATCTGAAGAAGAAGCAACACATAGCAAACAACACCTTGATGGTTAACCCTCCTCCATAGTAGCAAAAAGATATAAAAACATTAATTTGAAACTATTAGAAGAAAGTGGTGGGAAAGATGTAATCATTGGAATTTGACTTGTCTATAAACTTGCACCCAAGAGAGCTCGAGAGGAATCACTAAGTAGCCTTAATTGGGCTACATGGGAGCTCAAAAGACTAGTCTTAACACAACTAAACTCCAAACCACCACACATATCATTGAAAGATTTTGAACATTAGAGATCCTAGGCGACTGCAATTGAAATGATCACACCCCCTTGCCTACCATGTTATCCATAGACTAAGAGAGCGATAGAGGTTGCGATCCCTCAAAAAATAATGGATTCTCAATTACAAGCGAAAGAGATGCTTCGAGAGGACCCCTTATCCATCCTTTCGAGCAATTGAAATGAGATTCATTGGCTCTAGGCTTGTTATTAGAGGGTTCTAATAAACCATGTCCTTGTCCATTATCTTGGTTTTTGATGAAAGAATTGATTGCATCCTCCAAAATATAGTTGTTTACCTCCAACCCCAAACGCCTTACCAATGAAATACAACAAACAACCTTTGTCGACCTCATAGAATTAGCCACTCAGAGGAGAATAATTGGACATCCTTCAACTAATGTTAAATTTTTGTTAAACCTAACACCGGGTAAATCATTAACCTAGCAAATTGCGAATCTACTGAATAATTACACATCTATGTTTTCAACATTCAGCGGAAGCAAATATAAAATTTCCGATCTCATAAAAATGAGACAATATATTCTTCCCAATCAAAGTTTTTCATTAACAATCCAAACTTACTTGGACTCTTGTCCTAGAATAATGGCCCAACTGAGGAATTACCTATGACTTTGGATCTGATCTAGTTGATCAACCCTCCTTGGCTGATTCAGATCTCCTTGTTGCCCTTCCTTGGAACCTAACCTTGCTTTTATAACTTTACATTGAGCTAAATCCCTAACCCTAATTCTAATCTCCAAAGTGATTGATGATCGATATTAGCTCTCGCCTCACTTGAGATTAAGGGTTAAAACATAATCATTAAAGTAAATAATTTACTTTTCTTAAGTTTACTTTAGCTCAATAAGCAAACATAATAATTATATACTTTTCCTAAGTTAGAAACTTAGGCTAAGTTACATTAGCAACTTGACCACACTAGAGAAAGTGTTCTAAGGAGATCTTGGACGACTTTTGCACACCTTGACCCTTACGCTTGTGCAGAAGTAGCTACTTGAGCTACAAACATCAACACTCCCTCATAGCGAGGGAGGTAGTTTTGCCACCTAGAACTAGCTCCGATCTTGGACTTGCATTAACTGCCATGGATGCTTCCTTTGAACCATAGTATTCAAAAACCGGCCAGGTGAACCACTAATGGTTAAATTGGCTAGTTCATTAGGCTTGGGGGTCAACCCAACCAATGATCTCGGTTCAGGCCTAGGTAGACCCTGGTTTGGTACCAAACTAGTTATAAACCACACAAATCTGAATGTATTTGATCCAGTGCAACCTTGGACTTGCTCTCACTGCTTCGAAAAGCAGCCTTAACATACTTGCCACGTGTGCATCCCTTGCACACTCCATCCTGATCTACATTAAACTTTGGAAGACCATTGATCATCTCCCATAATAATGGTAAAGTTCTATAATGCAAATGACCCATCCTCATGTCCAACAACTCACACGGGTTGTCTCTATCATGTGCTAAGGCTCGTACTAGTTGTCCTCTCAATAAGTATAGATTACCCTCTCTACCTCTAATTACTCTTCTCATGCTAGGGTCAAATCCCCTCGGCTTGACAAGTATTTGTTCATCTGTAATTGACCTCATAACCCTTGTCTTCCATAGTTGATATAGAAAATTTTTTTCTTAAGCCCTGGTACATACAACACTTCATTCACTTCCATTGCACTCTCAGAATCCAACTGAAACTATATAGTTCTCACACCCTCTATTGCATACTTGGTGTTGTCACCAAGCTCCACATGTATGTCTTTGTGGTCCTTTGCCATATTGGTGAAGAGATCTCGAGATCCTGTCATGTGACGAGATGCTCCATTGTCCACAATCCACACCCCATTTGCAATGGTGCTTGAAAGACAAGACACCTACGAGAATTCTTTCTCAAACTTGGTGGCCAAATCATCCATTTTTCCAGGTGCAACCATCGGTGCCTTTCCTTTTCCCTACTTGTTTGTATATTGACTTGCATAATGTCCATGTTTGTGACATGCAAAGCACTTGACTTTGCTCATGTCTCTTTTCTTATCATCATGTGAAGTAGCTCCTCTACTTGGGTTATGCTTTGCCTTTTCCTTGCCCTTCTTTGCATGACCGACAAGTGCAATGTTCTCCTCATCCCCACTCCTACATTCTCCACCAGACAATGACTCCTCTTGCAGTCTATTCCAATTAGGAAGTTTGGCATGTGCTAGGATCCTTGTCTCAAAGGTAGCCCATTATTTTGAAAACCTGCTCAAGGCTATCTTAACAAGCTCATACTTTGGCACAACTTCCCAAATAGTTGCAAGCTCATGTCGAACTTGCTAAATCCTAGCAAGGAATAATGCCATTGTGTCTTATCTATTCATCTTGGTGTTTCTTAACTTCTCTCTCAACACCATCTTTTGGTTTTGGTTATCACTTTGGTACAACTTTGTCAAATTTGTCCACATCCCATGAGCAATCTTATTTCTTATTTCTTGTCCACACAATCCTTCACACCATCCAAGATGAGGCGTCTAGCTTTCACATCCTTCAATTTTATGAGCAACCTACACTGTAGAATCTAGAGGTGGCTGTATGCTAGTATCAACTAATTCCCATAGATTGTTTTCCATGAGAATCAGTGAAATTATCTTCTTTCATGGATTGAAATTAAATGCCCATTCTAGCCAGTGTTTAAGCCTCAACCCGGTAGAAGCCATTCTCTTAGATCAAACCCTTAATTGCAAAACCCTTTAACTAAAAAATAAAATTTGCTGTTGTAAACCCTTGTGCTACTGCTCTTCCTTCTCCCTCAGATTTTCTAGTGCTCTAATCCCATGTTGAACTTTTAACACCAGATTTGTATTATTTTTCTCACAATTAATTTACACCCAAAAAAATATTTATACCCAAATTAAAATTTGAAACTATGAAAGCAAATACACTAGTGTTCCTAACTTCCATAAATAAAATGTTAAAAAAAATTAAATAGGAAATCACCACAAAAATGTTTGCCAAATAATCTCCCTTCACTTTATATTAAAAAATTTGAAAATCTAGGGCCTAGACCCATAGAGAAATTACATAGAAGATACAACAATAGAACCTGTAGCAGCTCATCACCCCTCAAAAATTCGACTTGCACAATTTTAACACCCTGTAGCAACTCGGGTTGCCTATTGGAACTGTATCAATTGTTACGACTGTTGATTTTCTTGTACAAATTTGCACGCTCATAACTACTTCTAATGATACAATTAGCCATCTTAGAGCATTCCAATCATTAAGCAGTTATACATGAAAATTTTCAACCATCTACTTTCTTCAATAGAGCAATAGAGATCATAGTAAACAATGAGACAAGAGACAAGAGACAAGAGACACCAAAATTTAGGCTAATAGCCAAGGCAAAACCCACAAGGGGAAAAGCCAACAATCTTTCCTTATGAGAGAGAATTTAGTTCATCAAATGTACATCTGTTAAAATTGGCAACCAGGGCAAAACTTCATGTGGGTCATCTTATTCATGGCGGATAACATTTTTATTAGATTCCTCTCATCGAGAGGTGTAGGATTGATATAAAGATCATCCGATTCCGATAAGTATTCATGGAGATATGAATTTATTTTGATTATGGAATTATTATCAAGCCGACCTACAACTCATGTAGGGTCAAAAGCCCAACAGTCACATCTATTCAAACATCAACGTTGTGTATAAATATAGGAGGACTTTTCCTCATTTACTCACTCAACTCATCACATCTCTCTCTCTCTACTGCGCAAAAAAGAGTCTATTCTCTACTGCATAGAAAAAGGTCTCTCTCTCACACAGGTGAAGCTGGAAGCTGCCGAAACTGAAGCTGCAACTGCAGAAGTAAAGATTGACCTGCGTGGACTAGAAGATCTCCTCATCTGAACTGCGCTGTAGGTTCATCTGAACCTCCTCTGAAAGCAACAACTTTTGGTGGTGGAATCAAGTCAATCCGACAGACGGTTTGCAACATATTGACTACCCTAGTTTGACGCCGGAAGCTGCCGAAACTGCAGAAGTAAAGATTGACCTGCATGGACTAGAAGATCTCTTCATCTGAACTACACTGTAGGTTCATCTGAACCTCCTCTGGAAGCGGCAACTTTTGGTGGTGGAATCATGCTGATCAGACAGTCGGTTTGTGAGATATCGTCTACCCTAGTTTGATGATGAAGTCGCTAATGTTGATGCTACTGATCTAGGGTTTGCTACTGTTGATATAAATCAGATTTATTGTACTATTTCTCTCTGCTGAATTATTGAAGATACAAGAAGATTTGATCAAAGGGTTTCCCCACACATTGTGGGTTTGTCCCTGGCTAGCCACCACATCTTGTGTCTCTCGTCTTGGCTTGTTTTCTGTCGATCGTTCAATGTTCTATCTGCACTTTACTTTATGTACATGTGATTGCTAATCTGTCGAATATAATAAGAAAAAGAAGTAAACTGTTATAAGCATAGAACATACCATAACTTAACAACATCAAAATATTCCAAACAAGGTTCCAATTTCCTGACCTCAATATTTACAAGTCAAACTAATCAAAGGATAGAGAAAAACAATCAACTCTAGTCAAAGTCAAGTTCGCAATAGAGGGGTTGAATTTCGGTATGAGGTAGCTGAATAGAAGGGCCGAAGATTGGTCAAAATATTAGTCAATGAACCACTTTAAAATCTTGGTCATAATCTTGTCAAATGCTCGGTCAAACAGAAGCAAACAATCCCAAGTCAATGCAGGTCAAACTAAAGTCAAACAATTGGTTAATGCAGATCATAATTTCTCTTTTTGTCCTTCGCACGTGTGGATGAGTCTTCTTGTTTCAGATTGATGTGATGAGATGAGTGAGATGCCAAATGAGGTCCAACGAACTTCTATTTATATGTGATCTTGGAGGAGGGTTTTGACCTTGGGGTCAAACCCATTCTCAGATTGGGGCCAACTTGTGCACTTGAGACTGACCTAGTTAAGCATAGGAATCATAATTTCTCCTTCGCTTTGCCAATGAAAGTAACGACTAAAGCTACCAAATTTTCAACATTCCCTCTTAGCTAGGGAGGTACTTTTCATTCTCTCTCCCAAGATCAATCTCATCGACTAAAACATAGGTCTCTTAGCAACAGCCAAAGGGAGAGATCAAGTGTACAAGTCTCTCTCTCTTTCAAGATCAATCTCCCTGACCAATCGGTAGGTCTCTCAACAACAACCCAAGAGAGAGATCAGATGTACAAATTTCACCATAAGTAAAGATACATAACATCAAACACATCCCATACGCCAAAACCCAGTGGCATCAAGGTCAGTGCCCTACTGATCTTGGGATCAATCAATGAGGCCAAACTCTCCAAACATATGCAATGGTTTTTCAGTCATGCACAATCACCCAAGAGAGGACATAGGGTGCATCTCCCCGACCATAAACAAGGTCTTTCGGTCCATGACCTAAAGGAGGAATCCCTATCTCAATCCTTGACTATATAATCTCTCAGTCGAACGACCCAAGGGAGAGAACGCAAAATTAGTGTCCTAGACCAAACTAGTCTCTAAGTCATCATGATCTAAGGGATCACTTCATGCCTTAGAACCAAATATCAAACTCCCCAACCATATTGGTTTCTCAGTCAGTGACCCAAGGGAGTATCCAGAACAATCTTCCTGACCATATGGTCTCTCAGCTAAGCCCAAGGAAGATTGTCAATCACATGATGCTATACAATCAATACTCCCTCTCACCCAGAGAGGGATTCTCGAATCTCAACAACTCCAAGCTATTCTTTGAAATAAGAAAACTTCATTCGGGACAATGGTTTCATCAAAACATCAACAACCTGCTGATCAGTAGGCACATACTCGTGTTGGAAAATCAAGGTTCTTGTATACTATAGTTCATTTTCCTTACTTGATAATTACTTGTGATGATAGTTGGCCTTTTATTACTTTTTATTTCTTGTTCATCAAGCAATTACGAAGACATTGAAGATCACAAAGAGACGAAGTACACAAGATATAGGCTCCAAGCTAGGGCAAAACCCCTCCAAGGGGAAAACCTAGAAAGAATACACTTCTTATAGAATTAGTTCAAAATGAGACTTCAAAGACACAAAGACCAAAACCGAAATTCCTCCCAAGCACCAAGTCAACGCAACAACAAGATCTCTTCCAAATGAGCTAAATTCTTCCAAAGTTAGTGAAGGTCAAGCTCGGCCAAAGAAAATTCAGTCAAAATCTCGGTCCTGCAACTTGAGGTCTCCAATTTCGGCCCCTGCAACTTGCAAAAAAATCCTAGACAACTTCGTGTGTGGATAGAAAAAAGGTGTTTTTCCAAGAGATCTTCCTCACTCCTTTCTTCTTGTCTTCGTTGCTCTTCTTTCTGCTTCACTTGTTGCAGATCAAACTTGAGTGAGTTTTTCAAATGAGTCGAAGTCCTTATTTATAGTCTTCTTGAGGGGTCGAATAAGCCTCTTTAGGTCGACTTCATCATGGCTCGACCAACTTGGTCTTGGAGGAGCAATTAATTGTCTTGACTCAAAAATAATTTTCTTTCATTATAATGAGTCTAAGTGGGACTATAATACATGACAATTTTTTTTTCATCGACCTAGAAAGCCCTAAAAGCATGAAGAACATGCTTTGACCTAGACTTGCTCATGAAACCCATGCTTTGATAGATATAAAATTCTTTTTCTCTTTCTATATACAAAATATACATTGTCATGTTTACAAAGGTCATTATGAAGACCAAATTTAGTTACATTCTCCAACACTCCCTCTTAACTAGGGAGGTATTCATAATCCCATCATGAAGTTAGATGTACAAGGAATCTCAAATTGAAGTATTCTCATAAGAAGAGTTGGATTGTTAAGCCATCTTTTAAGCATCTATATTACAACCAACATTATCAACAAGGCCTTAACTTGACAAGCTCTACTTATATGAGAGCATAATGCTAGGAAGTTTTATGTAAGACACTAGGCTACCTCTAAAGGCACATACCCCATCCATATATTCAATTGGTATGTCCTTTTAGGACTATTCTTATCTTGGATTCCAAATCATCTAAGAATATCAATCCTCTTCGACTACTCTTGTCTTGGATGCCCTACCTCATCCTCAAAGAGTATAGGTCTATAAGTTCACTTCTATCTTGGATTTCCCAATCCTCTAGAAGTTCCAATTTCAGATGCTTATCCAATCCTCCAGATCCCATTCTTTCTTCATGGCCTTCACTAAGACTTACAACTGTTAGTCTTAGTTTAGTGCATGACACATGAAGAAAAGAATATACTATACATCATCACTCCCTCTCATTCAAGGAAGAGATATCTACCAAACCAAGCTTGCTTCTTGTTTGGTAATGCCTTTGTCAGAATATCAGTTACTTGTTCATCTGTAGCAATATAATGTAGCTTCACAACCCCATCACATACTAGGTTTCTGATGTAGTGGTATTTATTGTTTATATGCTTTGTTCTAGCATGACACACTGGGTCCTCTGTCAATCTTATGCAACTTTCATTGTCACAATGTATACATGTAGGGCTTAGTGGTCCTTCAAATAAATTTGATAGCAATTTTCTATGTCAAACAACTTCTCCGCAAACTTCACTTGCAACAATGTACTCGGCTTCAACACTATTCAAAGCAACATTATCTTGCTTCTTCCTCATCCATGAGATCATGGAAGACCCCAAACTAAAGCATCCACTTGTAGTGCTTCTTCCATCTGTTTCACTGCCACCCCAATCGGAATTTGTATATCCCTAAAGTTGAATTTCATTACCATCATATCTAAGGCAGTAATGCATGGTTCCACAAAGATATCTTAGGATGTGTTTGGCTGCTATCCAATGGTCATGTTTTGGCTCCATCTAAAATTGACTGAGGATATTTACTGCTAAACAAATGTTAGTCTAGTATTCACAAGATATATCAAAGAGCCAATCAACTATCTATAACAAGTAGGATCCACCAGACTATAATTTGAACTCCTCAACTTCTTTAGATTAGTAATCATAGGAGTTGTCATTGGCTTGCTATCCATCATGCCAAATTTATGTAGTATTTGGATCACATATTTTCCTTGACCAAGATATATTTCACTTAGTTTTTGCCAAACTTATAGTCCCAGATTATAATGCATAAGCCCAAGATCCTTCATGTCAAATTCGACTGCCAACCGAGTATGATCACTGGTTCATCCTTGATCACTTTGATGTAGAGGTTAGGATCTGTAGAACTCTTGACAAATCCAAGTCTCAATAGGTATGCATCCATCTTGGCATACCATGCTCTGGGTGCTTGCTTCAAGCCATATAAAGCCTTCTTCAATCTGCGGACGTGTCTCCCTACTATGGACTTCAAACCCTTGAGGTTGTTCAATGTAAACCTCTTCATCAATGGTCCCATTCAGAAAAGCTGTTTTAACATTCATTTGATGAATGCTTCATCCCATAGTAGCAGTCAAAGAGACAAGTGATCCGATAGTTGTATATCTGGCTGTAGGAGCAAAGGTTTCTTCATAATCGTTGCCTTCCTTTTGTGAAAAGCCTCTAGCCACAAATCTTGCTTTAAACTTGTCAATGCTCCCATCCACAACATGATTTATCTTATATGTCCACTAGGAAGTGACTATAGATTTGTCACTTGGTCTAGGAACAATTTCCTAGACATCATTCGTCATAATCGACTGGTATTCTTCTTGCATTACAATCCTCCATTCTTGATGCTTAGCTGCATCTTCATAGGAGGAAGGTTCAATTTTGATGAGCTTAGTCATATAATTTGCGTAACCAAAATACCTTTTTGATCTTTTACTTTCTCTAAAAGTGTGAAAATTGTATCACTGCAATTCATTTACTTTTCCTACTTATTTCACCATAAGTTATTCATGAAATTACTTCAATAAACATTAAAATAAATACTGCTGCAGATATCACATCGTAATACAGAAACAAACAAATGCATAAGAATCAACACATTGACACAATTATTTTGGACTAATGTCCCAGGAAAAACCCAATGTGGGAAAACCAGTGCAGCAAGGTAGGATTTTATTATTCAACAATTTTCTAGTACAACAGGGTGCCAAATTGGCTTACCCACAAATAAACAATTTTTCCAGCACTTCTTCTGAACCCAGCATCAGCCCTACTGACCTCTACGTGACCTGAAACCCTCTACGTCACTCTGTTGAGACTCTGTTGAAGTTTCTAAGTTTACTTAGTTTAGAAACCTTTCATGCACTTTTTATAATTTATTCGTACCTGCTTGTTATTTTTCTTTAACAAGTTATTTACAAGTAAATACTGAAAATAAACACCAGTACATGCTCAACATATTATAGATCAGCAATTAAAAGAAACAAGAACAAATACACCACATGACACCATTATTTTTGGACCAATGTCCCCGGGAAAACCGAATGCGGGAAAACCGGTGCAGCTATCTGAGAGTTTTCTTATTAAGCAATATTAGAGTACAATCTGGGTGCCGAAATTGGCCTACCCAACAGAGAATTTCCTTAGCAGTTATACCTCACAGTTTGAGAGAAATCTCCTCGCTGAAACCCCGGAAAATCCTTATGGCAGCTCCTCAACACAAAATTGCTCCTGCAACCCTAACGTTTGCCTAAACTGGACTGTGTCAGCCCCTCACTGTCTCACGTTGGCACTGCGTCAGCTATGGGAGCCTTTGCGCCAGCTGCACTGGCCCCTTTGGTGCTCTGCGCAACACTTGGCTGCCTCTGCGTGGCCCTGCGTGAGCCCTTGATGGCTCTGTGTCACTCTCCTTGGTTGCTACACTGCTCTCCCGGCACAATCTCTACCTTCTCTGTTTCTCTGTACTCAATGCCCCTTAGCTGCTCTCCCGATCACTGATTCTATCTCTCTTAGCAAACCCCGCTCTAGAGAATAGAATGACTGATAATTTGGTGTGTTCTCTAAGTGACCCTTAAGCCTCCTCTTATACTTTTCTTGTTGACATCTCAACGACCGAGATTAAGTCCCTAATCAACGGCTAAGATTAGATCTGGGTTGATCCATGTCTTTTGGACCACTCTAACACAGATTCATATTAATACACATTAATATTTTATTTTCCCTAAGTTTAGACTTAGGGACTCCATTAAAAATATTAATTATTTTAATATCTCCTGATCTATTTAGAATCTCCCCAAACCCTTTTTGGGTATTGGAGATCTCATGTGCCCCAACCTCTCCACCAAATTTCGTGGCTAGAGTACATCCGATGCTACCCCAAATCAACACTCCCTCTTAGTGAGGACTGTGCTCTAGCAATACTCCTCACTGAGTACTACTCTAATCATTCGGCATCGGTACCTGTGTTGATGCTAGGCCTTCCTACCCAACATCCTCCGCACTGCTGCCTCCTGTACTGCTGCCCATGGTTCTGCGACTGCCACTGCTGCATCTGTATGGCAGCTCCCTCTGCATCCGTGCTGCTGCTGCTCCTTTCTCCCAGCACTACATCCCTGCTGCACCTCCTCTCATCATGTTGTATCGTGCCGCCCACTGCTACACTGCAACTCAATTACTGAGAAGTAAGTCACTGATCTCCCAACTGACCTCCCTGTTGGGCTAGAGACACCCACTGATGCTGAAGCTCCCTTTGCCACTGACAAGTGCTCCCTCTCTGACCTCTGCGCTGCTGCAACAACTCTCCTGCATCTCACACCATTGCACACCTCTCTGTGCCGTCCTGCACTGGTGCAACACTCCTGTGCCTCTCGCATTGCTGTAGCCTGCTAGCTTTGCGCTTTCTCGGGACTCCTACAATGTAGCTCTCTCTGCCACTCCATCCGCAACCGTCTCTACCCACATCAGCTTGTCCTGCTACTCCTCTTTGGGGCTCCCGTAGCAAGGTCTAATCCAAGAGGTTGGGTACCTCGAGGATCCTGCCCCTCATCGCTTGTAGTCTGCCTGACTACAGCTCGATGTCTCCCCACTTCCGCTTAAGTGGTGCGTGTGCACGCATGGCACAGTCATCGTCTATCAAAACTTCCTTCCCTGCTCGTGCTAGCACTGTCTTTGTCTCAGAAGACTCTCCCTTACTCTTCTTCCTTGGACACTGAGTCGTATAATGACCCATCTCCTCACAGTGGAAGCACTTGATTTTGGAGAGATCTTTTTTCTTCCGCTTCTCCTACTTTCCCTCAGATGCTAGGGCCACAACCTTCTCCTCTTGCTTGACCTTGATCCCTTTGTTGCTTGTTGAAATTTGGTACCGGAGGACAGGTGGTTCCCTTAGGCTTTGATCTTTGGCCTAGGGAAAAGTGTCCAAAAGATTTTAATTTTTCTCCTAAAGTGACTTTATAATTTTTATAAAGTTAAAATCTAATTTAAAAGTGACTTTAAGTGATAAAGTTACTAAGTCTAATTTTAAAGTGATTTTTATAAAGTCAATGAAAAATTAGAAAGGAAAAGTGACTTTCGAAATAAATGACTAAGTGGGTCTTTATTAAAGTGGGGTGAATTAAAAAATAGAAAGTGAGATTTAAATGTGCATTTAATTTCAGCCATTGGATTTAGAGATCACCCAAAAGTCACTTGGATCACCCAAAAGTCACTTGGAGTTATATTAAAGGAGGAAAATGAGGAAAAGATCATTCATTCTTTCATGAGCAGATTGGGAGAATGAGAGCAAGAGAGCAAGGGGGATTTCTGGACAAAAAGGAGAAAGAAGCAGCAGTTTGGCACACATACCAGACAGTTCTTCCGCAAAATCAGAACAACAAAAAGACAAGCAGAACAGCAGCAAGAACAAGCAGAAAAAGTTGATTTTTTTGCTGAAAACTGAGAAGTTTCCAGGTGGTCCGTTGGGCTGAAAACGGATAAGTTTGCTTGCTGGAAAAAAATTATTTTGCTGTAATTTTCTTGTTGTAAAAAGACATTTTTCATAAATAAAGAAGAGCTCTCAAACTAGTTTTCCCCAAGAGTTGTAGGGGGTTTTTCCAGGGTCACGTTGACCAAAAATATCATTGTTTTAATGTGTTTTAATGGCTGTTTATTACTGCTGATTTTTATTTCTGCAATTTCCAGCATTCTGTAAATTTTCCAGAATTTGTGTTTTCAGCAAAATTTATTTTTTCAGCTTGTTGAATGTATGGTTATGGGAAATGGCATTTAACTACATGGGAGAAATAAGGAGAAACTGAAAACCGGGGTGGGAAAACAGAAATTTTAACACATATTTCTTCATCTTTTGTAATCTTTCGTCATCTGGGACAGCAAAAGAGAAAAATTACAGCTGCTGATTTTTCACTCAGAAAATTCCAGCAAGCTGATTTTTCATAAACAGCAGGTTTTATCTTTACTACAGCAGTGCTATTTTTCAGTTTTAGGACAGCAGGATGTCATTGGGATTGAGGGTGGAGGATAGGTTGGATGGGCATACAAATTACAGCGTTTGGAAGGAGAAAATGCAGAGTATCTTTGAGGAGGCAGAAGTCTGGGATATCATGGTGCATACCACTCAGACCCCTGTTGTTGTGCCTACTGATGCTACTCAGTTGGCTGCTTATAATAGAAAGAACAGCAAGGGTAAGAGGCTGATTCTAGACAGAATCAAAGACCATTGCATTTCTCATGTGAGAGGAAAGAGAAATGCCCATGAGATGTGGACAGCATTGTCCAATCTCTACCAGAGTACCAATGAGAACCGGAAAATGGTCCTGAAGGAGAAGCTGAAGAACATTAAGATGGG
>APFE031289338.1:231989-245723 GCA_000404065.3 Pinus taeda
CTAATTTAAAAGTGACTTTAAGTGATAAAGTTACTAAAGTCTAATTTTAAAGTGACTTTAATAAAGTTAATGTAAAATGAGAAAGGAAAAAGTGACTTTGGAAATAAATGACTAAGTCGGTCTTTATTAAAGTAGGTGAATTAAAAAATAGAAAGTGAGATTTAAAAGTGCATTTAATCTCAACCATTGATCTAAATCTATTTCAGCCATTGGATTTAGAGATCACCCAAAAGTCACTTGGATCACCCAAAAGCCACTTGGAGTTATATTAAAGGAGGAAAAGGAGGAAAAGATCATTAATTCTTTCATGAGCAGATTGGGAGAAGGAGAGCAAGAGAGCAAGGGAGATTTCTGGACAAGAAGGAGAAAGAGCAGCAGTTTGGCACACATACCAGGCAGCTCTTCAGCAAAATCAGAACAGCAGAAAGACAAGCAGAACAGCAGCAAGAACAAGCAGAAAAAGCTGATTTTTTGCTGAAAACTGAGAAGTTTCCAGGTGGTCCGTTGGGCTGAAAACGGATAAGTTTGCTTGCTGAAAAAAAATTTATTTTGCTGTAATTTTTGCTGAAATTTTCTTGCTGTAAAAAGACATTTTTCAGAAATAAAGAAGAGCTCTCAAACTGGTTTTCCCCAAGAGTTGTAGGGGGTTTTTCCAGGGTCACGTTGACCAAAAATATCAGTGTTTTAATGTGTTTTAATGACTGTTTATTACTGCTGATTTTTATTTCTGCAATTTCCAGCATTCTGTAAATTTTCCAGAATTTGTGTTTTCAGCAAAATTTATTTTTTCCAGCTTGTTGAATGTATGGTTATGGGAAAGGGCATTTAACTACATGGGAGAAATAAGGAGAAACTGAAAACACCTGTCTTTGACTATCGTCCGATCTCTTCCTGGCGAAGAGCTGCCCACATCTCGTCCCAAGGTAGGAGAGTCCCTCCGCCCATGATGCTCTGGACAAACACTTCCCACTCTTTTGACACAACATTCAGAGCTGTCCTCACCATAAGCTCTTGATTTGGTGTCGCTCCTATAGCAGTCAATTGATCTCGGATCTCATTCAGTCCTTCGGGGAAGGAGTCAATTGTTTGACCCTTCTTCATCTGACATCTGGTTCTCAAGTAGCATTCTTCTCTGCACAAAAGTATGCTGGTACAGGTTCTTGAGAGCCTCCCACATCTCAACTGTCGTTTCCTTCTCGGCTATATGTGGTACCACATGATCCTTGACCTCGTCAAGGATAATGCATTTGGCCCTCGCCATCGTCTCCTTGTACTTGTCATTATCATTGGTGTCGACTGGGATAGCTATAACCTTTCAAGGCAAAGTTCTTGACACGATTCCTGTCAAGCACTGATGAGATTCTGGCCTTCCAGACTGCGAAGTTCGATGCTCTGTCCAGTCTATCCTGGTTTCTTACCCCGTGTAGTGCCATGATGCTCCTCTACTTCCCTCCTAGAAGTTCTCTGTTCGACTCCTCTGAGTCTCTACTTCCCGTCTAGAAGTTCTCTTCTGGACTCTCTCTGAGTCTTGATTTCCCTCCTGGAAATCCTTTTGCCGCTTGTCGAGATGCCCCCTACTCTGATCGTCTTGTGCAACTGCATTGCTGATCCGGGTTCCTCGGTTAGAAACCCTCGGTAACAACTCCTCTGGCCCTGCTCTGTCAGGTACTGTTCTGACTACAGTACCTCACTAGCTCCACTCTGCAATATTCCTGTAGCCTTCTAGACCCCAACAACTGCCTCTCTGTGAACTACGTCAACCCCTCTCTGCCCCACCTTGGCTCTGCGTTAGACCTGGGATGCCTTGCGTCAGCCCTCTGGCTCTCTGTGTCAGCAACGCTGGCATCTCTGAGGTTCTGCGCAGTTCCTGGCTTCTTTTGCGTGGCTCTGGCTGGTTCTGCGTCACACTTCCTTGGCTTTTGTGATGTTAGAAACAACTTCTCTCACCTTGGCACAATTGTTTTCTACTGCTATTGCTCTGCTCGAATGATGTATTTTAGTCCTCCTGTGATCTGCAATCACGCTCTGATACCATGTTGAAGTTTCTAAGTTTACTTAGTTTAGAAACCCTTCATGCACTTTTTTTGATTTATTCCTACCTACTTGTTATTGTTTTTTAACAAGTTATTTACAAAGTAAATACTGAAAATAAACACCAGTGCATGCTCAACATATTACAGATTAGCAACTAAAAGAAACAAGAACAAACACACCACATGACACCATTATTTTTGGACCATTGTCCCCGGAAAAACCCATTGCGGGAAAACCGATGCAGCTATCTGAGGGTTTTCTTATTAAGCAATATCAGAGTACAATCTGGGTGCCGAAATTGGCTTACCCAACAGAGAATTTCCTTAGCAGCTATACCTCATAGTTTGAGAGAAATCTCCTGGCTGAAATCCCGGAAAATCCTTCCGGCAGCTCCTCAGCACAAAACTGCTCTTGCAACCCCAGCGTTTGCCCAAATTGGATTGTGTCAGCCCCTCTCTGTCTCATGCTGGCCCTGCGTTAGCCCCAAGAGGCCTTGCGTCAGCTCTGGGAGCCTCTGCGTCAGCTGTGCTGGCCCCTCTGGTGCTTTGCGTAGCACTTGGCTGCCTTTGCGTGGCCCTGCATGAGCCCTTGCTAGCTATGCGTCACTCTCCTTGGCTGCTGCGCTGCTCTCTCGACACAATCTCTGCCTTCTTTGTTTCTCTGTACTCAATGCCCCTCAACGACTCTCCCAATCACTGATTCTATCTCTCTTAGCAAACCCTTCTCTAGAGAATAGAATGACTAATCATCTGGTGTGTTCTCCAAGTGACCCTCAAGCCTCCTCTTATACTTTTCCTGTTGACATCTCAACGACGGAGATTAAGTCCCTAATCAACAGCTAAGATTAGATCTGGCTTGATCCATGTCTTTTGGACCACTCTAACACATATTCATATTAATACACATTAATATTTTATTTTCCCTGAGTTTAAACTTAGGGATTCCATTAAAAATATTAATTATTTTAATATCTCCTGATTTGTTTAGAATCTGCTCAAACCCTTTCTGGGTATTGGAGATCTCATGTGCCTCAACCTCTCTGCCAAATTTCGTGGCTAGAGCACATCCAATGCTACTCCAAATCAACAGACTCTGCGCAGCCTCTCTGGCCTTCTACGTCACTCCTGCAGCCTTTGCGTGGATGACGCAGGCCTTGCTGGCTCTGCGTAGTCTCTTTTGCCTCTATGTGGCTCCCTCTGGCCCTGCGTTTGCCTTTTCTGCCTCTGTGCTGATCTCTCGTCTCTCTGTTTCATACTTGCTGCCTCCTGACTGCTCTCCAGACCACTGGTTCAATTTCTCAGCTAACCCTGCTCCAGAAATTGAACTGACTGGTCTCCCTCAGTGTATCCTCCAAGTGATCCTCAAGCCTCCTCTTATACTTTTCCCGTTGACAAATCAACGACCGAGATTAAGTCCCTAATCAACGACTAAGATTAGATCTGGCTTGATCCATGACTTTTGTACCATTCTAACACAGTTTTATATTAATACACATTAATATTTTATTTTATTAATACACTTAGGGACTCCATTAAAAATATTAATTATTTTAATATCTCCCAAACTGTTTAGAATCTGCCCAAACCCTTTCTGGGTATTGGAGATCTCATGTGCCTTAGCCTCTCCACCAATCTTCGTGGCTAGAGCACATCTGATGCTACCCCAAATCAACAAAACATTCCCTTTGTTGCTGCATGTCCCTCTGCCTATTGTAGATTCGTCCTCAACCAAGCAGGTCTCTTACGAGTTTCAGGAATAATAACATGCTGCACAGGTTCACTAGGTCTTTCAACATCTTCTTCAATTGATGTAGGATCTTGAACATTGTCTTCCTTAGAGATTTCTTCAAATATGGGAATTTCTTCTTCATCAGAATCAATAGGAATATATTTGGATCTCTCGTAAACTATATTTTCATCAAAGATGACATCCCTGCTTGAATACAACGATCCTCTTTAATGTAGATTCTATACGCTTTTGATGAAGCACTATAACCAACAAAGATGCCTTTTGTACTAGTAGGATCCAACTTCTTCCTTTTATCTTTTGGAATGCATATGTAAATTGGACATTCAAATATTTGAAGATGGTCCACGCTAGGCTTCCTTCTTGTAAATGCTTCTTCTGGAGTCATTGTTGAGAATCTTACGAGGCCTTCGATTCTGCAAGAAGGCAGTTGTTACCGATGCTTCTCCCCATAAGAATTGAGGAAGATCTTGATCTTCTAGCATGGATTTTACACATTCTTCAATAGTTGTATTCTTTCTTTTAGCCACACCATTCTGCTCAGGATTATAAGGAACAATTAGCCCCCCCTTAGTCCTTGCTTCCTTGCAAAATGCTATAAGCTCTTTGGAGGTATATTCTCCACCATTATCAGACCTTAGAGTCTTGATCTTCCTTTCTATTAGATTCTCTACTTCATTCTTGAATTCTTGAAACTTCTCAAATACCTCATCTTTGTTCTTGAGGAGGTATAACCATGTTTTCTTGGAGAAATCATCAATGAATCACTTAATATTGATGGCCTCCAAGATATTTTATTGCCATAGGACTACACACATCTGTGTATGAGATCTAATATTTCCTTTGATTTGGTATCACTTCTTGCAAAGGGTTTCTTAACATTCTTGCCTATAGCACATCCCTTACAAACTCCTTCATGATCTTCCTTTAATTTAGGGATTCAAAGATCGCAATATCTTGTAGTGAAGGTGTCCATACCTTTTATGCCATAGTTCAGAAGGGCTAACATCTAAGTGTATTAGGGCTTGAGGGAGAGGTGTAAGAAGTCTGTATAATGCTTCGTCATGAATCTCAATTATCTTAGCATGTTCAATACTAGAGCCCTGTTGCTGCACAAACTAGCAGGCCTAGTTTGAAGGCTAGAGGTCGAAGGCACAACAACAGTTTGCGACAAAGGCCCACTGTCACCACAACCTAAGTCCCCTTCTCTTCTCGGATTTTCACCAATGAGAGGAGTCCTAGTATGGAGGAAATCACTTACGATGTTGGGATTAGTGACGAGATATGAAATGATTTCGAAGGCCCATTCAAGAGAGCTTCAATTAATGGTTCAAAATGCTTCAAAAGGAAGCTGAAAGACTCCCCAAGAAGGACCTATGAAGGATGACTAGACCTCGGGCTCAAGAATGATCAATAATGATGAGTGCCTAAGATCAAGACTTCTAATATTCCTTACTTGCGATTAATATGTCTATACTAGGGTCCAAAGTGAGGTACGGATGGCTCATTCAATGGAAAGATTCAATGAAAGTGTGAGCTTTGGGAGAAGCTTGGATGACTTTCCACGAAAAACCCCTTGAGAGAGTACTATAAGAGACCTAGGGTTGAGAGATATACCAAGGTAAAGGCTCATCCAATGGTTAACTATAGTTAAGAGAAAGGGTTTTGAATGATGAGCTACAAAGTGCAAACCATCAAGAAATCCCCGAGTCAAAAGGACCTTCAAGGGTTCCCACTTGGTGTGGTAGCTAGGGCCTCAATTTATTTGAAATTGCACTGTTGGAATTATTTCAAAACTGGAGGATGCCTAGAGGAGACACAAATGAAGAATTTTGTTTGGACGGAATCCCAAAATTCCTCCTCCCTAAAATTTTGCACCAAGCCCTTGAAAATCTTGCAAGCCTACTTTGAGTACAATCTTGAGTTTACTTTTCACAAGCATTGCCATTTATTTTACATGCAAAACAATTGCTCATAAGTTTCAAGTTTGCTTTTGGTGGATCATCAATTTATCACAAGTCAAAGCAAATACTTTCATTTCTCAATTTTACATGCTATAAAGCTTATGCAATCTTGTGTTTAAAGCATCTCTATTTTTTACATAGCACTTGCAAATTTACTTGCACATCATAGTAGGCATCTTAACTTAGTTGCACATTTAAAATCAACTTCCAAGCATAAGCTTGGTTGATAGAAATCGTAGGGAAAAAATACTTTCTTGGAAAGTTCTTCCATTTGGTGCGAAGTAAGATAAAAGCGTTGTGACCCTGCAGTTATGAAGGTGGCTTGTCCCATTATAGGAATGAAGGCACATGCTGGCTCATAAGACTCAGGGGATGGGTATCGTTAATGACACCTCTGTTCCCTTGCCCCCTCTTTCTTATAATCACCCCAATTTTTACCCTTTGGTAAAAACTAAAGAGGAGGACTTCTCACCTAGATTAGACATTTTACATTAAAAATAACCAAGATAATTGCATCCAAATCTAGTATAGGTGCATTTCATTTTAATACATCTTATGGTTTTTCTTTCAATAGGTCATTATACTTATCATTATGAATGAAAGTTGAATTGAATACTTTGTTTTGGCAAACATTATTTCATCTACTTTTTTGCAAGTAGACTACTAATTGTTTTCCTTCTGCAAGAGATCCTTGTATGCTTTGATTTAGCAATTGATCATATATATTTGAAAGCATCGTTATATCTTGTATTAATTATTTTATTGTTCTAACATTTTCTTGTTTCACTTTCAGGGTTACTTGTGCTTGAAATCATTTCATTTATATTAAACAAATATCTTTCATTTTTGAGCAATACTTTAAAAGGCATTGGTCTTTCATATGCTTATGCTTATCTCATGTATTGATGGTTGTTAATGGTTATTTCATTTCATATTGCTCACATCATATTTGTTCGTAATCTTAAGAAAGTAATCCACTTCACTTTAACATTCTCCTAAAAACCTGTTAATTTTAGGTATGTTCTATGCTAGAGCAATTTATTTAAATTTTCATAGTTAGCAATCACATCAGCATTAAAGTAAACTGCAGATAGAACATAAATATAAATCGCAGAAGACAAGCCAAGACAAGAGGACACAAGATGTGGCGCTAACCAGGGACAAACTCCACAATGTGGGGAAACCCTTGATCAATTCTTCTTTTATGTTCTTCAAAGTTCAACAGAAAAAGTGAGAGAGATAGTACATTTACAATAGAAGTCAACACTTTGACTTTTGATATCTATAGAGATCAGTTGAAGACATATTGCTTCAACTGATTCTTTAAGGTGACTTCTTCACCTATCATAGTGCTGCATCTCGTCCATTTGCTGCAACTTACTGTGTAGCACCATCATGCTGCATCATGCTGCTCATGATTACTATGCGCCCATACATCATGCTGTCCATGATCTCTTCTATCATGCTGCCCATTCATCATGCATCATGTTGCCCATGATCTCTTGCATTATGCTGCCCATGATTTCATCTATCATGCTGCCCATGATCTCTTGCATCATGCTGCCCATGATCTCTTCTATCATGCTGCCCATTATGCTGCATCTTCTATCATGCAGCCTTATTTATGCAGCAATAAGTAGATCAGCCTTAGCTGCTTGCTATGGCTTGCACCCTAGCAAAGCAGCTAGGCTATAGTTCCAGATACCTTTTAGCAGACCCATCTTAAACTATCCTTTTATTTTCATGCTGTCACCTACAACAATCCAATATTATGACAACAACTTGATCCTTAGACCTATCCTTTTGGCTGCGTATATACTATATATTCTCATGTATAGCGGTTCCATAGGTCCTCACCATGACAATGTCAGGCTGCACAATATTCAAACCCTTGTTTCATGACAATCTTAGATTAGGGCTGTTCTGTACAGTGATTAGAACTTATTTATGACAGCGTATAGGTCTGTGTAAACCTTCACACTGCGTATTGGCTTGGCAGCTACAGGTCTCCTTTTAACTGCGGCCAGATCTCCTTGACATGACTGCGGCTTCTTCTTCCTCCATTGACTGCGTGAACAGGTCTGCGTTTAGGCTGCTACATGTAGCGTATGAAGGTTTCTAGGACAGCGTATCAATGTCTCCCTTGACTGCGATTTAGGGCTGCTCCATTACTGTGACCAGATCTCCTCTAACTGTGGCTCCATGCCATGACAACGGTTCCTTTTCATGACTGCGTATAACTGCATCTAGGGCATCACATTGCTGTGCGTATAATTGCTTCCCATTGCTAACAGATTAGGGCATCGTATGGTAGCTAGGGCATCATACTCTTTAGTATCTCTCCTTCTCCAAAAACCCAAGACGTGGAGAGGAGATCACCTAAAGAGTGAGTGTTAAAATGACTTCAAGTCCTTGCCAATTTATACTAAAACGTTGATGATAAATAGGCATGTCTATTGGGCTTCTGAGCCTACTCAAATTGCTGGTCGGCTTGATAATAATTCCATAATCAAAATAAATTCATATCTCCATAAATACTTATCGGAATCGGATGATCTTTAGATCAATCCTACACCTCTCGACGAGGGGATCCAATAAAAATATCAGCTGTCATAAATAAGCTGATCCACATGGAGTTTGGCCCTAGTTGCCAATTTAACAGCCATGATGCTCCTCTACTTGGAAGTTCTCTTTTGGACTCCCTTTGAGTCCTGATTTCCCTCCTGGATATCCTTCTGCCGCTTGTCGAGATGCCCCCCTACTTTGATCGATTTGTGCAACTGCACTGCTGATGCAGGTTCCTTGGCTAGAAACCCTCGGTAACAACTCCTTTGGCCCTGCTCTGTCAGGTACTGTTCTGACTACAGTACCTCACTAGCTCCACTTTGCAATATTCTTGCAGCCTTCTAGACCCCATCAACTGCCTCTCTGTGAACTGCGTCAGTCCCTCTTTGCCTCATGTTGGCCCTGCGTCACCCCGAATGGGTTTGCGTCAGCCCTGGGATGCCCCGCGTCAGGCCTCTGGCCCTCTGCGTCAGCAACGCTGCCCTCTTTGAGGCTCTGCGTAGCTCCCGGCTTCCTCTGCGTGGCTCTGGTTGTCTCTGTGTCACACTCCTTGGCTTCTGCGCTGCTAGAAACAATATCTGTCACCTCGGGACAACGGTTTTCTGTTGCTATTGCTTTGCTCGGCTGATGTCTCTTAGTCCTTGTGTGATCTGCAATCACGCTCTGATACCATGTTGAAGTTTCTAAGTTAGTTTAAAAACCCTTCATGCATTTTTTCTGATTTATTCCTACCTACTTGTTATTTTTCTTTAACAAGTTATTTACAAAGTAAATACTGAAAATAAACACCAGTGCATGCTCAACATATTACAGATCAACAACTAAAAGAAACAAGAACAAACACACCACATGACACCATTATTTTTGGACCAATGTCCCCGAAAAAACCCAATGCGGGAAACTGGTGCAGTTATCTGAGGGTTTTTTTATTAAGCAATATCAGAGTACAATCTGGGTGCGGAAACTGGCCTACCCAACAAAGAATTTCCTTAGCAGCTAGACCTCACAGTTTGAGAGAAATCTCCACGCTGAAACCTCGGAAAATCCTTCCAGCAGTTCCTTAGCACAAAACTGCTTTGCAACCCCTCTGTCTCACGCTGGCCCTGCGTCAGCCCCAGGAGGCCCTGCGTCAACTTTTTGGGCCAATGTGTCAGATGCGCTAGCCTCTTTGATGCTCTGTGTAGCACTTGGCTGCCTCTGCATGACCCTACGTGAGCCCTTGCTGGCTCTGCGTCACTCTCCTTGGCTACTGTGCTGCTCTCCCGGCACAATCTCTGCCTTCTCTGTTTTTCTGTACTCAATGTTGCTCAGCGGCTCTCTCGATCACTGATTTTATCTCTCTTAGCAAACCCCACTCTAGAGAATAGAATGATTGATCACTCTGGTGTGTCTGTAAAAATTCCCACTGTAGATCACCTGATAATGCAATATACTAAAGCAAAATACTTGATCTACTTCTACAAACCAACTTGCGGATGCTTAATCAATTTTGAGCAAGATCAAATAGAACACATATAACGGAGAAGAAAAAACCATACACATGAAACACAAAAGAATACTCTGGGAAAAGCCTCAACTAAAAACCCCGCTATCTGTATTATCATACAAGTGGAAATATCTCAAGATTACACAAAGCTTTAGCTCACAAGCTATGCAACTCTCAGTACAATCCCTCACTGCTACTCATATACAGTCAAAGGCTTCTCACAAACCTTCTCTTCTGCCCTCCAAGCCTCCTATTTCCTTGCGCGGTTTCTCCTGGGTCCTCAAGCTGCCACCTGTGTGTAATTACCTCACACACTACTCACTAACCTCTGAAATAACTACACAATCCTGAAGGAGATACTTCCTTTTGCATGGATGAGTTTCCTTAATAGGAAAATTCCTCCAACTGATAGTACACTGTCCTTCCTTTAATCTCAACTGGGTCTTTGTCTGAACTGACATGCATTGGTTATTTATGAGAGAATATTCAGTTATTTGGAGAACACTAGTTGCATGCATGCATGCATTAACTAATTGAACTCACAATATAGTTCCACAAATTGTTTGGAACTAATTTAACTGGACTTAACTTAGTTAATTGAGCTAACTAATTACAACTCAAATACAACTCATCCTTATCTCCTTAATTAAGGGATAACTTCCTCAATCAAAGGAATAACTGTTGCATGTCTTCACAAAGACTTAATGTTTGATTTTCACCAACGAATTAAATCAAGATGAATTAATTAGTTATTTTTCAAACAGCTAGTGAGACTATATTCGAATTTAATTCACAATTTTAATTCAAGGACAAATTAAATTTGGAATATTCTGAATGCTATTTTTAGCATTTCTTGTTGCTATTCTCAACACTCCCTCTCAACAAGAAAGGCATTGAACTCGATCCCGATCTTGAACCTTTGGAATTTTCTGCATGCAACACTTCTCTCAAGTGTTGTTGCTCCAGCAACTTCAGAAACAAAAAAAAACATCCAACCTGAATCAGTATGATGCATCTGTCATCAAAGTCCCTGACTGCTATTGCCTCTGTCGACTGAAAAACTCTACACCTTTGTGCTCTTTAGTATCTGACTGCTCTAGCCTCAATCACTTTGGTCTCTGACTGCATCAATCACACTGAATCCTCCAGCTGCATTCGTGCTGTTGCTGGTTCTGTCTCCCAGCACTGCATCCGCACTACACCTCCTCTCATCATGTTGCATCGTGCTACCCACTGCTGCACTGCAACTCAGTTACTGAGAAGTAAGTAACTGATCTCCCAACTGACCTCCTTGTTGGGCAAGAAACATCCTCTGATGCTGAAGCTTACTCTGCCGCTCCATCCGCATCTGTCTCTACCCACTCAGCCAATCCTGCTACTCCTCTTCGGGGCCCCCGTAGCAAGGTCTAATTAAAGAGGCTGGGTACGTCAAGGATCCTACCCCTATTTCAGACTTCTTGGGACTATCACTCCACATCGTCCCACCTCCCACCTGGAGGTATGGATGCATGTGATTCTCTGCCCACTTGGCTCGAAATTTCCCCCTACTAGAGGTCTCTGCATGAATGGATGCCTCCACTCGGTATCCTCTCCGCTTCTCTAGTTGTGGCTGCTCCACAACCTTCTGAAGCTGCTTCACCAACTGTGGCTCCTCCACAATTGTCTGAGACTTCATCTAGCGCTGCATGTTGAGAGGTAATGTACTCTCCCTCTCAACCACCAAGTCTCCAACAGTTGCCTTGCTCCTCAAGGCTTTGCATGCATCTAGAACCTCAAGAGCATACAGGTTCTTGACTCCTAAACCGAGCTGCTTCACCTGTCTCGTGGTGATGTGTCTAAGGAAAACCTTTCCCTTACTGATGACTACATCATAGCCTGTCCTCCAGGATCACGATCGATACCAAGTTCTTCTTCAGTCTTGGCACATACTTCACATCTGTCAAGGTAATGCGAGGTAATGCGAGCTCCATGCTCCCTCTGAAAAGAAACCGTGCCCACACCTGAAACACTATACTTTTCATCATTACCCATCGCTATGAGTATCTTGAGGTCTTTCTCCTCCAAGGTACTGAACAGAGTCTTATCGTCGGTCATGTGGAATGAGGCTCCACTGTCAAGAAACCAACCACAACCCATCATCGATGAAACCATGCATGCGATGAGGGTAAAATCCAATTTGAACTGAGAGGCTAATTCCTCACCTTCAGATCCTTCCTTGGATCCCTTCTTGGATTTCTTCAATGGACAATTAGTTGAATAATGGGCCACCTCATGACAATTAAAGCATCGCACTTTAGATTTGTCATTCTTCTTTCCACCATGAGAAGAACTTGATTTGGGATGAGAATCCTTCTCCTTCCCTTTCTTTGCCTTACTCGCTAAGGCGCAATTTTCTTCATCCTCCTTGGATGAAGAACCATCTCTGGTGCTTCTCCTGATCTCCTCCTGCATTAGGTTCAACCACAGTCGTTCCCAATCTGGCAGTTTCTCTTTTCCATTAACTGAGTCCTGGTAGCTATGCTAGCTCTTAGGAAGACCGAGGAGAGCAAGACTCACCATGTCATCATCGGCTGTCGTGATTCCTACACTTCCAAGCTCATCCCTGCAGGTGGTGAGCTTGTTCAGATATGTAGAGATCGTGTTGCCCTTTTCACACTTGATTTTCTGAAGCTTGTCTTTCAGCACCAGCTTCCTCTGATCGTTGCTGTTCTGATATAGATCCTTCAATGTTTTCCACATTGAAAACGATGTCACCTTTCCATGGAGACTCGAGACAATGTGGTCGCGAACTCCCTCCAGAAGAATCCTTCTCGCTCTAGCCACACATTTCTTCCATTCCGCCAATTTTTGGGCATTAGCCGCTGCTGGCTTGGGGACTTCTTGATCAATGAAGTCTTTCAAACCGTTGTCCTCTAATACCGCTTCCATGCGATCCTTCCAGGCTATATAATTCAAGCTGCCATCCAGGGCATACTCGAGTCTCAAACTGTTGAACGCCATTGGTGAAATTTGAGATGTGATAAGAATTCGATTTTTATAATCAGGAACTTCAAAGTTCGAACTTCTCCCCTCTTTGTATACTGTTCTTCGGTTTGATCACCTTTGCTTCGATACCATGTAGAAATTCCCACTATAGATCACCTGATAATGCAATATACTAAAACAAAATACTTGATCTACTTTTATAAACCAACTTGCGGAAGCTTAATAGATTTTGGGCAAGATCAAATAGAACACATATAACAGAGAAGAAGAAATCATACACATGAAACACATAAGAATACTCTAGGGAAAGTCTCAGCTAAAAACCCTGCTATCTATATTATCATACAAGTGGAAATATCTCAGGATTACACAAAGCTTTAGCTCACAAGCTATCCAGCTCTCAGTATAATCCCTCACTGCTGCTCATAGACAGTCAAAGGCTTTTCACAAACCTTCTCCTTTGCCCTCCAAGTCTCCTATTTCCTTGCACAGTTTCTCCTGGGTCCTCAAGCTGCCACTTGTGTGTAATTACCTCACACACTGTTCACTAACCTTTGAAATAACTGCGCAATCCTGAAAGAGATAATTCCTTCTGCATGGATGAGTTTCCTTTATAGGAAAATTTCTTCAACTTATAGTACACTGTCCCTTCCTTTAATCTCCACTGGGTCTTTGTCTGAACTGACATGCATTGGTTATTTATGAGAGAATATTCAGTTATCTGGAGAACACTAGTTGCATGCATACATGCATTAACTAACCGAACTCACAATCAGTTCCACAAATTGTTTGGAACTAATTTAACTGGACTTAACTCAGTTAACTGAGCTAACTAATTACAACTCAGATACAACTAATCCTTATCTCCTTAATTAAGGGATAACTTCCTCAATCAAAGGGATAATTGTTGCATGTCTTCACAAAGACTTCATGTTTGATTTTCACCAACTAATT
>APFE031289342.1:0-18840 GCA_000404065.3 Pinus taeda
ACATATCTTAACCTCAAAACTAACAGATTACAAATGAGACTACTATGCTCGCAAGAAGTATGACAAACAATACAATGCAATAACTTGAAAATGCATGGATGGGAGCTTCAATTTACAGTTTTTGCACCTTTGCGGCCACTTTATCCGCGCCCTGAGATGGGAGGCAGACTTTTTGGGTCAACTCCCGATTAAATCGGGAGTATAAAGAAAAAATCATGATTTTTTCCTTCGTGAAAAAGTCGCCAAAAAGTCCGGGGATTAAATCGTTTAGTTCAAAAAATCGCGATTTTAGGATTAAATCAGGATTTTTTGCAGACTTTTTCCACACTGCATCAGCATCAGGGAAGAAAATTAAGAAAGTAATAAGAATAGGCGATAGTTGAATTCAAAATTTGAACCTACTAAACTGATAGGCAGCCTCACGGCCTATGCTTTTTCTACTTTACTTCCAAAAGAACCTAGGTCACCCAAACAGGTTAAAAACTCGGAATATTAAACAGGAGAAAAAAAATAGGAGGTAGTAATAGCAGGTTGCTGTTGGATTTAAGTTGGATTGTCCAAAATATGTCCCAATTCTAATGAAATTTTGGTTCTTTGTAAGCAGTTTGCCATATTTATCATCGATGCTGTTCAACTGGGGATGTACAGCTTGTCAAGAACAGAGGCACAAAGCAGCCAATCTGTTGCTGGTCATACTGTATAATGTACCCTCACAATCCACAATGTTTCCTCTGATCTTAAGGTCCTTTCAGCTCATCATTAGATTCACTAATATCTGCAATGGACTAACAGAGAGAGCAAACGATCTGTTCATAACCTCTTCCAGCACAATGTATCAGTTAAATGATAAATCTCATTAAAGCTACATACATCTACATATCTATACATGCATGAACACATTACACAACAATAAATAGATCAGAGATCTAACTTATCCATAGCTGCATAAATAGTCCATATAAGCAATTAACACCATTTGCACAGGAGGCAAATAATTATCTTTGAATACGACTTGCAACCATAATTTGCCTCCAAAGGATTTTCCACCAGCCAAAGGCTCACATCACACAGAACCACTCCCAAGTTGAAGGTGATAGTGTGCAAAGGGCATCACTCTCTCTCAAATCACAAAAATCCCAAAAGTTGCACCACAAAACATGCAGCTATCAGTCTTCTTAGCACCCAGAATTGCACTTGGTAGAATCCTAGAGTTTACTGCAAGATCAATTGTTTATCTTCCTAAGTTTGGTATCAGCCTGGTGGTACTTGGAGGTTTCCAAACATTCATATGGTTCGAGATTGTCAATTTTGACTGATTTCAGACCAGATTTTCATCATGAATATCCATGTCTAGCAATTAGGTTACAAGCATAACATATAAGGAAACAACTACTTTAGACTGTGGCATGCATTCCGTGCATGTGAAGGTTGCCATTTTATCAGCTTATACAGGTAGTTTATGGTGAAATCAGTAGATATTCTGGTCAAGTGCAAAGATTAAGGGATGGTTGCATGCAAGGCATCTAGAGGATCTTTTAGTGGCATGCAAAGAATCATGCATGGATTACAATTTTTAGTTGTCTGTTACCCACCAAAATGGATAACCCTTTAGGAGAAAACTTTTCTCCCATTTTTCACATCCAGCCAGCCAGCCATGCAGACCCTGACAGCCACCACTAGCCAATGGCGTGCCACTATATCTCTGCCACATGCATCAGCCATATACTTCTAAGTTCTTACCCATCCGGCAGGAGCACATGGATGAAGGTAGGGTTCTGAACAAAAGGTACTTTACTCATTTTGTAATCGGTTGCTTATGCTTGTTTGTATTTGGGCATTTGATATGGATTATGGGGTGACTTGGAAGAAAGACGGGTTTTGATCGTGATCATGTTCCCTTACCTTAAATGGAGGGTTAATCTTCGAACCTAATCCAGTGGGACCTCCCCTAATTCGAAGTCACAAGGTTCACTGGATTTAAAGGACAAGGTTTGAATTTTGGCGAATCTAAAAATTTTGGTTCACATTCGTCAAACATTAATACAGATTTGGCATAAATTTTGACGAGTGTTCAAGGCTTAAATAAAACAAATGACAAATCCCCAACAATTTCCAGTGTTGTCAATGGAGAGGGTGATCGCAAAAATAAACAATTTTATTAAGAAGTATAACCCATGAGAATCGTCTGTCCATTAACAAAACCGAAGAAACATGTGCAAGTTATGTGTGATCAAAGTCAATGAAAATTATGTTGGGCAAGTTATAGCTATCAACGTGAATCATTGGAGATAGGTTACAGGAGTCAACGTAGGTTGTGTTAGGGACATGAGTTACGGGGTGATTCATTATGCTGTAATATTTCTAATGGAAATATTAAGTGATAATAGCCATAAATTTCTTACATGCAACCAAAAATAAAAAAACACCGCATAAATATCAGCACATCACAATTTACTCCAAAAGAGACTGAGCCATTTTATTATATATCATGGTAGAAGTACAATAGGCAAGAACAAGTGCACCTGGGCTTGCCAAAGGCAAGCTAGACAAATCTTAGGTGAGAAAACAAGGTGTTGGGATGATGGGAAGTGACTCCTCTATGCTTTGCGCTGTCCTAGAAATCTACATTGCTCGTTGGAAAGAGACCCCTGTTTGAGTGCTTTAGACTGCTCAGAAAATTCTGCCAAATAATTCTTCTGGTTTGAGGCACCAAAACTCCTCCAAAAATTCTGCAAAATTTGGAGTAGACTCCTTGAGGCTAGTCCAACAAAACCCATAAATGATTTGGGCTAATTCCGACCTCCCATAATTACCCAAATTTGGTGCTACATGGTGCTACACCCTCCTTGACAGTTTCTCCGTCCCCCACAATTCAAACGGCTGAATATGTCACCAATTCCTTCTCAATTAGTTGTAGGATTGTCCTGCAAATTTCCTCCAAAAGATGTGAATGAAATTCCTTCCGAACCCCCGCACAAATAAGATGAATCTAGCCCCACAAATTATGCACATGCCCTAAAATGGTGAGTTTGGCTCTCTCAAGAGCAGTAACTTCCAACCCCGAAATTCTCCACCAATGTTGGTCCACGCTCAATGAAATTTCTCCTAAATTCACTAGACAGAATTCCCCTTGAAACTCCCTCAACTCAATGACACGATTTTTGCCCATGCGTCCTCCTGGAAGTTCGAACTAGCTGAAACAAGAGCTGATCTGTCCCACGAACTCCAACAAATCTCTCCCCACTAAGTTCTGAAACACTCTCCTAGGGTGACACTCGACGTTCACTAAAGGTAGAGGTGGAATTCCCACTTGGGAATTCCTTGTGCTAAACAACACTAGTTTACTTGGCTAAACAGCCAAAGAAAACTTGTATTCAAAAGTTAGATTGTCAAAAGATACCAAATGGAGGCCTCCTTGCCTTTTTTATAGAAGATGGTCCTCTCTCTCTTGTTGGACCCCATTTTCCACTAACTCGCACCCCCTTCTTCTCTCTCTTCCTTCACAAGTGTGAATTATCCCCAAGGGTCGAATTGCCTCCTTTTTGTGGCCCCCACATTCCACCAAGGCTGAAATTTCTCCTATTCTCTTAAGTCCTCATGTCTCCCATATCAAAATTGCCTCCCATACCTGAATTTCAAAGTTGTGCTATGCTTAGCACCATCCCAAGGATCTTTGCTGACCTCTTCACATGAAAATTAAAAATTGGTGATATTACAGTCCTCCCCGCCAAAAATCGCTTGTCCTCAAGCAATGCTCGAATAAGCATTCCCCTTATTTGTTGACCCAAACTATTACTGCAAGCAATACCAAGGTCCCAATTGTGCCACTAAGCCACTCTTGATCCATGCCTTGTCCTATCATAGAGGAGTCCCAATGGCAAATCCAGGTCACCTCCCCTATGAGAACCCACTCTCCCCTATCTATAACCCAACTACTCGGCCCTGTAGCTCCCAGGTCCAAAACTAATCTCAAAGTGAGTCCACCAATTGGATGTTGCACCAATCTGGTCATAACTGGAACCCTCTCGTGCTTCTGCATGGTCATCCACTCTGGTAAACCTCTGCCACAAATCCAATAAGGGGCAACTCCGCTACGAGTAACAGTATCCTGTCAAGGCACCTCGCAAAGGTCATCATTTACCAACCCACGCCCAGTCTCCTATTGAAACAATAGTGAGAAAGGCCTTCCTCGACCCATAGTGATCATCATAATGGTCTCTGACTTGTCATCCGAAGGAGGATGCAATCCTGTCTCTATCATCCCCATGATTCTCCTAAAATAAAGTAGTCCTCTAACCCAATGGATCCTTAAATACCACAGCCAGATTGGAGGCCCATCGCTCCCAAATCCTGCTACTTGCCACCGAGTAGTGCCAATGACTGCCAAAAACCACATGTGCATATCATCCTGCCATACCAGCATAGTGCCCCAAGTCATTAGCGAATCTCTAGGGGACAAACTACTCTCCGTGCAATTGAAACCCAATGGAAGACCTGTACGATCTTTCCCTGTAGAAACTAGCGCATCCCTGAATGTGGCTGAACTACCAAATCTGAGAGGCCAAGATCCCGTGCTAATCGCAAAAGGAAACTGCCATGCTGACGCTGCAACTCTCTAGTCATAACAGGCTGTCAAACATGCTCATACGGGGCCCTCCCCTCCTATATCTCTCGGCCACCTTACAAGCAATGACCAAAGCTACACCCAACATGCGCAGACAACTCAACAATGCCCAAGCCTCCCACTCCATGGCTAGCCTCAATCCTAAGCAACAACATGGAATACCCGCCTCGCCAAGTGGAGAAAGCCTCAGTTATCTCCCATGTGTTAACCCAAGAATAAGCTAGATCTCTCTCTATCAAGATCCTACTCATCTTGAAGTGGTGTGATCCACATGTCAACTGAAACCCTGAACTCCAAGTTTGCGGCGGCATAATTCTTACAACTGCTAGGATCCATTCGCGCCTCACCTCTAATTCCTGCGAATATAGCCTCCATATATCAAGGGACAATCTAGTGTATACCCCACGGCCCTGCTCCTACCTAGTACCACGACGAACTCTACCATCACGTCTCCGGATGGTGTACCCAAACACTGTCAGAAGCCTACGCACCCTCCTGTAGAAAGGTCCATCATCCCCTGCATTGAATTCCCCTGTGATGCTTCGGAATGCCCTACAAAAGTTGTGTCATATAGATCCCCTATAATCATACCCTCAAGTGGGGACTCGGGGCGAGGTATGTGCTACCTCTGCAACAAACCATGTCATCCCTACGCCTCCACGTGCCAACATGCGTATAGTTCGTCTGCCCCAACGGGAAAAGTCCTCTCTTGTCCATGATACTCTGGGTCACATCCATCTGCCTGAGGCGAGTCTCTTATGCCCTAATGCTCGTGATGAGGGCATCAAGGGACAACAACTAGCTCCCTTGTGACTGAATGCATATCTCTATACAATACAGAATGCCACGTCTAGAGGCTGAGTCAATGTGCAGCAACCTGCAAATTGTCAGGATCGCCATCTCTACTATCACACCTCCATGACCTCGGATGGGTGGACCTCCCCTCCTGATCCTCTCAAAGAGATCTGACAGGCAAACCTCCCTATTTTCCAGTGGTGGTGTCACTAAGGTGTTGTTTCCTAGTGTCCTTCACACCCCACGTATCTACAAAAAATCCTCATTTTTGTACAATGCTCTATCTGGTGGTTTGTCGATTCCATTGTCTATCATCAACCCCCGCCAGAGTATGTTGATCATCCTGCGACTCCATGCCTAATCTACACACTAGGATAACTCATGAAGTCTACCTACTCCCTTATCAATCCAGCCATCCACTAGTGCTGCTCGAAACTCTGATAAAAAGCTGTGGGTGTGTGTGCATTCAATCCCTGGATCCAACGCACAGCTACTACCATCGTTGACTAACTCCATGATGTGATGGGGAATCCCACTTGGATCCCAAAAACAGTCTGGCCCTCGAGCTCCTTTGGTAACCCACGACCCCGAATGAACTATGCTCCCGACCATGAGTGTATCAAAAAACCTAGCCAACCCCATTAATTACCAACTCAATGATAGTTTTTGGTAGCATCAGAAGTGCTCTAGCCTTGAAAATTATTGGAAAGGCTAAGGCACATGAGTTCTAAAGAACCAGCAAAGCACAAAAGATGCCTATCACGCAGAAGTGGAAACTTCCAGGAACAGCCAGAACTGTCGGGAACTGCCGGGAACTACTGGAACTGTCGGGAACAGCCGGGAACTGCTGGGAACTGTCGGAACTGTCGGGAACTGCCAGAAACTACTGGAACAACCGAGAAAGCTGACGGAGAAGGCAGAAGCCAGAACTGTCAGGAACAACTAGAACTGCAGGGAACTGTTAGAACTGTCGGGAAAGCTGATGCAAAGGGCAGAAGAGGTGACGCAGAAATAGTCGGGTTTAGCCAGTCTTGTGCCAGATCAGCCGTAATTCTGCCAGGTGAGGTGAGGTAAAACTCACTTTCCGCCGGTATTTTCTCTATAAAGGATTGCTAGATGAGCATCCTAGATTTGTATTCAGATGTTTCTCCTGCATAATAATAAAACCCTCAGTGCTGTTGCACCGATTTTCCCGCATTGGGTTTTTCCAAGGACTATTGTGTCCAAAAATAAATGTGTCCTATATATCTTGTTCTTTGCTCTGTTTTCTATTTCATGAAATCAAATATTTAATTAGTGTAGGTTGCAAAAGTAATTTGCTTCAGTATTCAAAAGAATAACTTCATGAATGTCATTTAAAAAAATCAAGTAGGTGAAGTAGATTCAGATTTGTTACAGTAGGGATTCCTTGGACTAGGAATTTTCACATGGTATCGAAGCGTTGATTATGAAACAGGGAGAGCAGATCCAGTGTTGAACAATGAGGCCGAAAGCTGCACTTGGTAGCAGTTCGAATCCCCTTGGAGGGATTGCGCAGTTTTTGTTGGGAAGCTAATCCGAGGAAATCTCTCTCTGAGTGAGTTGACAAAGATGCACGATTTCTGAATCGTGAGCTTACAGAGGCAGAGGGAGTGATGTAGAGCCTCAGCATAGTGCTAAAAGGGCACATGTTCTGCCGGGACAGAAATCCGCTAGAAAAGAACGAAGACGCATAGAAGGGGAATTTTCTCCTCAAAGAACTTTCTGCCAGAAAGTTCGAATTTCTCACTTGATGAGCAACGTAGCAGTGCTAAGAAGTGACTAGAGTTAGTTCGACAGTTGGGTCAGATGGCATTGAATGGGCTCAAAGATCAGGACAGGTTGCACGGAGCCTCCAACTTTGTCATATGAAACACCAGAATCTTAGATGTTCTGGAGGAATATGATCTCGAGGCCTACGTCAATAGTGTTGTAGTTGTTCCTACTAACAACGATCAAAAGAAGAAATACAAGGCCGAGCAGGGGCAAGCAAAGTGCTTATTCTCTATGGAGTTCGAGATCATGTGGTCTCACACTTACAGGGCAAGGATACAGCCCGGGAGATGTGGGAAGTCTTGTCCTCTCTGTATGAAGGCTCTTCCGAACAGCGGAAGATGTATTTAGAGCAGAAGTTGCAGCAGACTTTGATGCAGAATGGAGAAGGGGCGAACCTCTATCTTCAACGTCTTCAGGACAGTAGAGACCAACTTGCTGCAGAGGGGTCCACTCAGCCAACCGTGATGGTGAGGATAGCCTTGAATGGAGTCTCAGATGAATGATAAGTTTTCGTCCAAAGCATATTGGGCAGAGAAAAACTACCTTCATGGGAGGAGATGTGGGTGGCTCTTCAACAAGAGGAGCTAAGGAGGGACCTAGTGAAGGTCAACCTCAATGGCAATAGTGAGAGTGGCACAAAGACAAAGGAGGAGGAGAACACTGCTCTAGCATCGAAGGGACAGTAGAAGCCGAAGCGAAAGGAGGACATTTCGAAGGTGAACTGTTTCAGTTGTGGCAAGATGGGCCACTATGCATCCCAATGTCCTTTGAAGAAAAAGGATAAGGATGAGAAACATCACCCTAAGGCTACTTCAGCAAACATTGACAAGGAAGAGTATGTCGTGAGCACCAACGCATCTCCAGGAGGGAGATGGGGCGGATATTGAGCTATAGTTGGGAGGACTACATGTGGGCAGGATCCTTGAGGAGTCCACCTCTTGGATCAATTCCTTGCTATGGGAGCCCAAGATTCAGCAGTAGCGAGATGGACTTAGTGTCAGATGATGAAGTAGAGTGTTTCGAGGACAGATGCAGTGGCTTGGAACCAGAAACTGATCAGCGTGGAGCAAGGTTGGCAACAGTGCAAATGGCACAGTGCAGAGGTCAGCAGCAACGCAGAAAATTCAGAGGTTCAGTAGCAGTCAGATTCCAACATTCATTGTATTATGTTGAACATGGTTATGTTCAACTAATTTTGGACATTTTCCAGTTGCTTCTCTCAACAACTGAGTTGCAATACAGATGCATTGTTAGCAGTGGTAGTGCTAGCAGCATAGTAGATGCAGCATTTGAGAGGGAGTTGTAGTACAGATGCAGCAATGGCAGTGGCAGTGTCATGGGCAGCAGTAAAGTAGCAGTAGCAGCACAGTGTTGGTGGCAGCAGCAGTGCAGAAAGGAGGTGCTTCAGAAATAGAGCAGCATGCAGGTGGACATTGTTGCTAAAGCACTTTCCTAGCTAAGAGGGAGTGTTAGTTTTTGGTAGCATTGGAAGTGCTCTAGCCTTGAAAATTGGTGGAGAGGCTAAGGCACATGAGTTCTAAAGAACACAAAAACTGTTTGGTGAAATTCCACCCAGATAGTATTTTATTAAAATAATTAATATTTTTAATGGGGTTCCTAAGTCTAAACTTAGGAAAATTAAAATATTAATGGGTATTAATCAAAATATGGGTGAGAATAGTCTAGAAGGCGGATCAAGTCATGTTTTAATCTTAGCCGTTGATTAGAGACTTAATCTCAGTTGTTGAAGACTCGACAGGAAAAGTATAAAATGGAGGCTTGTGGTTCATTTGAAAACACACACAGAGAGAACGGCTTGATCAAGAGTTCGATTCCTAAGGCAGGGTTTGCTAAGGATTTTGAATTAAGTGATCATTCTGTAGCAGAGGGGCAGTGAGAATCCGGGAGAAGGACTTTCCAGAGAATACAGACAAAGAGGCGGAGAGAGCCAGCAGAGCAGAAAAGTTGTATGTCACGCAGAAGTCGAAATTGCCAGGAATAGTCGAAACTGTCGAGAACTGCTTGAACAGTCGGAACTGTCGGGAACTGCTTGAACAGTGAAAAAAGTTGACGCAGAGCGCAGAAGTCAAAATTGTCGGGAACAGCCGGAACTGTCGGGAAAGCTGACGCAGAGGGCAGAAGCTGAAACTACTGGGAACGACCGAAATTGCCAGGAACTGCCAGAACAGCCGGGAAAGATGACGCAGAGGGCAAAAGCCAGAACTATTGGGAACAGTCGGAACTGCTGAGAACTGCCAAAACATCCAGGAAAGCTGACGCAAAGGGCAGAAGAGGTGTCGCAGAAATAGTTGGGGTTAGCTAGTCTTGTGTCAGATCAGCCGAATTTTGTCGGGTGAAGTGAGGTAAAACTCAAGCAGATTTTCTGCCAATATTTTCTTTGTAAAGGATTGCTAGATAAGCATCCTAGATTGTATTTAGATATTTTTCCAGCATAATAATAAAACCCTCAGAGTTGATGCACCGGTTTTCCCACATTGGGTTTTTCCGGAGACTATTGTATCCAAAAATAAGTGTGTCCTATGTATCTTGTTCTTTGCTCTGTTTTCTATTTCATGAGATCAAATATTTAATTAGTGTAAGCTGCAAAAGTAATTTGCTTCAGTATTCAGAAGAATAACTTGATGTATGTAATTGAAAAAAATCAAGTAGGTGAAGTAGATTCAGATTTGCTGTAGTAGGGGTTTCTTGGACTATGAATTTTCACACTCGATACCTCTCGCCATCCAACCCCAAGGGAAGGATCAAGAGCATGAACTCCTGTACACAGAACTGGCCCGCTATCCTGCAAATGTTGCCCCCTACGTAACTCATGTCGCCTCATCTCACTAGCCTGGTCAACATATAAAATACGTTGAGGTGACTCTACTTCTCCCTCTCCAATGTGCAAAGGCAGCCTACTAACGATACAAGCCCCATCTACGTATGTCTAAAGAGGGTTGCTCTGATGCTCTAACAAGCACTCTAGTTGGACTGTCTGTATGGTTGTAACCGGAGGTACACCAAATCCCCCTCCTCAAAGTGCCTCTCAATTCGGTGCCTGTCTGCGTACATATTTTGTTGATTTTGTGTTGTCACTAAGTTGTCCTTGAGAGCCTTGAGAATGTCTTGGCTCTCTAGGATCCAGTCTTTGGCCTTTGGGGCCCGGCTGTCTCCAAAAACAATATCAGCAAAAGGCAATGCATCATAACAATACAAGGCAAGGAAAGGAGTCATACCAATGGACATGTGATGGGTGGTGTTGTAGCAATACTCGCCTAAGTATAGCCATTGAATCCAAGCCATCTACTGCACAGTTACATAGTTCCTCAGGTACCCCTCTAGCCACTGGTTAACTCTCGGTCTGACCATCTGTCTCGGAGTGGTAACTCATGCTAAGGGTGAGCTCAATACCAACCAACCTGAAGAGCTCCTGCCAAAATCCTCCCATGAATTTGTTGTCCCAGTCACTCACTATGTTCTTAGGAATCCCGCGCAACCGGAAGACCTCCCTGAAGAATAGCTCAGCAACCTGTGAAGCCAAATACCGGGTCGAGATGGTGAAAAAGTGGGCATACTTGGTCAACCAATCAACTACTACATAGATGCAATCCTTGCCCTGTACTATGGGGAGCCTAATGATGAATTCCATGGAGATACTCTCCCATTTCCCCTCGGGGATGGGAAGTAATTGCAATAACCCAGCGGGATGAATCAACTCTCCATTGTTCCTTTAACATGCCTCACATTCCTGTATGTGCCTCAACACGTTACCCTTGAGGCCCTTCCATGTGAAAAGCTCCCTAACTGCCATGTATGTTTTCCTGAACTCTTGATGCCCTGAAAATGGCAAGTCATGTGTTGCCTAGAGCACTCTCTCCCTCAACTGCGAGTTAGGAACCAGATATATGCGCCCCTTATAATAGATGACCTCATCCATCACCCCGTAGCGCTCATCTATGTGGGTCCCCTCCAAAATCGCGCATGCCCTCCTGTCCTTAGAATATTCAACCAACAACTAGGTCTTCCAATCATGGCAAATGCTCATGAGTGATAGACCTGTGGGTCTCCTAGATAGGGCAACAACCACCACATTGTGTTTCCCCCGCACATACTCTATGTCAAAATCATAGGCCTGCACCTTGCTGACCCATCTTTGTTGTCTGTTGTTGAGGCCCTGCTTGTAAGAGTTGAACTAATTTAAAGAGCCATTACTGAAACTATAAATATTGACTGAAACTGTAAAGATTCTAAAGGAGTTTTAAAGAGCCATCTATCTTGAACAGAGTATGAAACCTTATGAACCTGTTCTAAATTTATATAAAAGTTCGTATATCTAATTGATTGATTCGATGAGAAGTACTTACCTAGTCTGCTGAGAATGAAGACGCTTCAGAACTTCTCCAGATCGCTCTCATACCAAAAGACCGAAACCACCCAACCAAACCGAGTACAACCTAGATACTCAATCCAGGATGCTTCCCAAACAGATGCAAACTGTTCCCCCATGCCCAAAAACTTCAGAACAAGCAAAGCTCAATTGTTCCTGATGATAAACTCTGTGTACAAATTTTCCTCTTGTTTCTCCTCCCCCTGCCTCCAACCATCCCTTCTTATAAGTCTCCATTTACTGACTTCCTCCATTTCCGTGTCCAAATTATGATACGTGTTGATTTTTATAAACAAAATCTAATTTTATTTTATTTGAATATCTTAATTTGAAATAAAGTTTATTTATTTATTTTAATGATTTAATTTTAATTTATTTTAATTTTTAATTTAATTAATTTTATTTAAATTCATAAATTTTAATTTACTATAAGTGGGTCATTACATACATCCCTCCTTCCAAAAACTTTGTCCCGAAGTTAGGGTTTCTAAAATATATTAATGACTATTATGAATATATTGGTCTTTATATTAGAAAATTGAATTTGTTTTCTTTAATATTTTTAATATTTTACAACTATAATATCCATGTTCTGCCTCAGTTGGTTTTCAGTTATTCTATAATAATCCTATCCTTCTTAATCTCTTTCGCTCCCATCCTATTCATCTTCTACTGGAGTATGCCATGGCGTCAGTTATACTGACCTAACCATTCATAAACTCCAAGGATGACAGCGTCAGCTATACTGACTTGATCCCTAGTAGGCATCCAGCAGTCATTATCACACGTCTAGGGGAGCGTGACTCGCACAGTCCTCCCATGACTCCAGGGTTTGGAGGATAAACGGTGAGCAACACCTCCACCCCTCCCAATAGAATCAGAGTTAATACCCTATCATGGAATCTCTTTGAACCTTAATTGTTCTGAAGTTTCTGTCATCATGTGGTCATTTTGGTAACGGATATTATCTGCAATCATAAACACTTGTCCATGCATTTATGAAATGTACATTAACATATTCAAAAACAAATAGCTTATGTATAATTCATACATGTTGATTACAGTATAACATACTTTGCCATATTCTATTCATGTAATTAGCTTTCATATTAAAATGTAATCATTCTTTGATTTCTATCTCATTAATCATATTGATATGCATAAATGAAACAAAATTATAATATATTAATTTTCATCAGCACCAAAATTACTCAAATATTTAAACTTGACCCTGATAACTATAATTGAGTAAGATCAATAACATATTCCGTCTTGGTATCCATGTACTAGCGGAATTAAACAGATATCATCTCATAAAAGTTCATGTTTATATATGGTCATTCTAAAATGGTTCTGAGTTTTTGATTTAAAGTAAAGTAAATATATGCAAAACATCGTTTAAAGTTCTTCAAAATGGACACAAGTTGGAGTATTTTTGACATATGATCTCAGTATCTTCCCAAGTAGTTGATCCAGGACTATACTTGTCCCACTAGACCTTAACTTGGTCTACCAGACGATTCCTGAGTTGTTGAAACCTACGTCCCAGTATACGTAATGGTTCAACTGATATGATTCCTTCGTCCGATACCTACAGTTCCTTCCATTGAAGGTTATGAGATTGGTTAGCTATGTAATGTCTTAATACAGATACATGAAATACGTTATGAACTTTATGCAAGTGAGGTGGCAGTGCAAGATGATAGGCGACAAGTCCAACTCTTTCCATGACTTTAAATGGTCCAATAAATCGGAGTAACACCTTTGTCCCTTTTCCGAATCGAATAGTGATTTTATTCGGTTTGATGCGGATGAAAACCTGATCCCCTACTTCATACTTCCTATCAGTTCTGTGAGCATCAACATAACTTTTTTGTCTATCATGTGCTTCTTTTAACTGTTGCCTGATTTGTTTTATCTGCTCTTCCATTTTTTGGATTAATTATGGCCCTACTATCACTCAATCTTCTAATTTGTCCCAACTTAACGGTGTTCTGCAAGGTCTACCATATAATGCTTCAAATGAAGACATTCTGATTGCACTGTGATAACTGTTATTGTATGCAAAATCGACTAAGGATAAATACTTTTGCCAGTGCAATTGCTGATCCATAACATACATCCTCAACATAACTTCAAGTACTTGATTTACCCTTTCTGTTTGCCTATTAGTTTCAGGATGATAAGTTGTGCTTAAATTTAATTGAGTTCCTATGTTTTTGTTTACAACAGAAAATATGTAGCTTTATGACCTTTTCTTGCTTCTTATTTTTCCATAATATTACTTATGACTACTTGTACTAGCTTTAATATTTGTTCTACAAATTCACTAGCTCATAGGTATTTATTGTGGTATTTGGATCCTGTCATGACCTCTAAAGAGTCCAATTCGCTAGATCCTTCGTACCTTTCCATTGTACCTCTAGTGTCTATATTACTAATATAACATTCAAAATGTATTTCCATGGTTGTTTTAGATTTATGCTTTGCTATAGAAGCACCTTTGCATCCCTTGTCCAAATACCTCTGTTTGCCCATCAATTTCAAAAAGTCAATGCTCTCAGACTTTATCATAACAGAGGATAAGGCATATAACCTACTAATTGGAATCAATTGTATTGCTATGTCGATATTATTTTATATTTCAAACAAATTATCCATTAAGTCCCAATCTTTATCCTTTATTCAAGATATACCAGCCATTTAGTTTAACTGGAAGTGTTCTTTTAAGGAAATCTCTCTCTATGTCCTGAGATTCATGGTAAAAGGCTTCAACATATCGGTTCTGCAAATCCAAGTGTGTTTCTTCATCTGCCAAAGTATTGCCTTCAAACACTGAGGAATCATTAATGTCTTCTCTCACTGCTTCTACAAAAGGGCTAAGAGATTCTTCAGTATCAGAATGTACATTCTGAAATTCTTTCCCCAAAATACTATTTTGTAAAATCTCAATTCTATGAGTGTTAACAGGAGACAATAATCTGCTCTCCCCAGAAATGTTAGGAGCACTATCTTCATCTCTTCAACTACCACGCATTGAATCAAAATCACTAGAATTTCTCAACTCAGAGTATCACTTTTGTTTTAATTTATGTGTTGTCTATGTAGATAACTGTGTCTTGCATATCAGCTCGGCCATTTTCTGCTCATGAAATTTAAGATTCCTTGAATGCTTATTCAAAAAGTTTAGAGGTACAATATCATCCTTTGTTTTTTTTTCTTCCTCTCAATGAAATATAATATAATATGAAGCACCTCCCTTCATGCAAATTTTAAATTCTACCTAGATCCATTAACTTTCACATTAGAAGAGTCCAAATCAGCCATTTTTGTCTTTTCCTAATTTTAGTGCTCACAAGGTACAAGGAATGCGGCAATTACTGTTGACAATGTATATTTTACGTGCTGAGAGTGTTATTTCTACAAGGCAACATATGGATTCGAGAATTTGACAAAAATACAGAGTATTTAAGAAGTAATGAAAAACACATCCACTGTAACAAGGATTGCCTCTTTAAACTTATTGCAATAATCCATGAAATTGAAAATCAGATAACATCACAAATTGCAGAATTCAAAGGGTTTTTGGTGGACTTAAGATATCAATAGACAATTGAGAATGCTTAATGCAACATTCTCCAAAATTTGACACTTTAAACTAAACAACATTGACCAGTGAATAACCTTGAACCAAGGGCTTTTGCGAACTCGTAAGGAGCAGTTCTATAGAAGGACGCATCAATTTATAAGGAAATGGTACCCGTGAGTTCGGAAGCTAAACCAGCAAGTACAGGTTTGGGGATGCTACCACCCACTACGCTTATTTTTTTTTCTTTTCTTTTAGGACTATTTTTAAAAATAAAGGCATGTTTTATAGGATATATTGTATAAGGAAGCATTGGATAATTTTGAAGAAGGTTAAGACTAATTTGTGTTTTGGGTCTGTATCAGGGTCTATGGACTATGCAACTGAAATTTTGAAACTATATAAAACAATATCATGTGCAATCTCTGTTGTAGCCTTTTGCCGTAACAATTTAATAATCAGGATTCTGAACTTTGGATGAAACTAGATTCATGGTACAATATCCTCAGGTTTCTATATGTCGTTTATTCTGATAACACATGTAAATATGGCAATGCATTACAATTTTGTATAAAATACAAAACCCTAATATTTCTTTTGGTATATCGTTTGACATGCTTCCTAATGGTTATAACTATAAGCTATGTTTTCTTTATGAATTGATAATTTTTAAAATCTTCTAAATCTACATGCCAAAGGTCCTCCTCCCTTCCATGCTAATATGTCTGGGAAATATCCGTTATGTCCTTCCTCAAAATCTTGTATTTTTGGGTGCAGTTTGCCAAGCCATGTTTAAAATGCAGTTCCACGCATGCTTGTACTATATAATCTGAGGTATAAATTGTTCTCTGCGTAGCATTTTCTTTCTGCTGAACTGATTGTATGGACATTGGCGTTCTTTGAGAAACTATCCTTATAATTAGCTTCAAACCACCATGAACAGTTACACTCTTCCTCTTTCAAGACATCATAGTTCTGGTATCAGTTTCAATCATACTTGTAGCTTGTAGGTATTGATTGGATGGTTTAAATTCTTTGTATTTAATATTATATATATATATATATATATATATATATATATTAAATTAAGTAACTGTTACTAGCTAAATATTAGCTATAAGGCATTTTTTATTTTATGGTGGATTTTGATTTTATTAATATGGCATTTGTAATGAAAGTTTAGTGTCAATATTTATTTTAAAACGGAATTTGAAACGAAGGTTGCAATTTCGCTCATTAATTTGCCATTGAGATATTGAATGGTTTTGAGTTCAAGGATAAGAAATTAAGAGTATCTGAATCCCAACCAAAAAAATCGCCTTTTTCTGGGTAATATTCCATCACATTTGAAAGAAGAGGAGCTTACAAAAATAATCTCTAAGCAAGGTCCTGGATTTCAACATTTGGAGTTAATAAAGGATCCAAAAGATTCGACAAGGAATCGTGGTTTTGCCTTTGTTGAGTATTACAATAAAGGTTGTGTTGAAAAGGCAATGAAAAACATGACACACTCAAAATTCACCTTGGATGACAAGGTCATAATAGTTAAATGGGCAACTAGTCAACATAGCTCATCAGAGGTGGTCAAGTCCGTTTATGTGCGTAATTTGCCCGAAAATGTGACAGAAGAGTGTTAAAATTGGCAACTAGGGCCAAACTTCATGTGGGTCATCTTATTCATGGCTGATAATATGTTCTTTAGATTCCTCTCGTCGAGAGGTGTAGGATTGATCTAAAGATCATCCAATTCCGATAAGTATTCATGGAGATATGAATTTATTTTGATTATGGAATTATTATCAAGCCGACCTACAACTCATGTAGGATCAGAAGCCCAACAGTCACATCTATTCAAACATCAATAGTTGTGTATAAATATAGGAGGACTTTTCCTCATTTGCACTCACTCATCTCATCACATCTCTCTCTCTCTACTGCGCAGAAAAAAGTCTCTTCTCTACTAGGCAGAAAAGGGTCTCTCTCTCACACATGTGAAGTCGGAAGGTGCTGAAACTGAAGCTGCAACTGCAAAAGTGAAGTTTGACCTGCGTGGACCAGAAGATCTCCTCATCTGAACTGTGTTGTAGGTTCATCTGAACCTCCTCTGAAGGCTACAACTTTTGGTGGTGGAATCAAGTCGATCCAACGGACGGTTTGTGAGATATCGACTGCCGTAGTTTGAAGGACGCTGCTGAAACTGACGCTGCAACTACAGAAGTGAAGTTTGATCAGCATGGACCAGAAGATCTCCTCATCTAAACTGTGTTGTAGGTTCATTTGAACCTCCTCTGAAGGTTGCAACTTTTGGTGGTGGAATCAAGTCGATCCGACGAACGGTTTGCGAGATATCGACTGCCCTAGTTTGAAGGAAGCTACTGAAACTGACGCTGCAACTGCAAAAGTGAAGTTTGACCTGTGTGGACTAGAAGATATCCTCATCTGAACTGTGTTGTAGGTTCATCTGAACCTCCTCTGAAGGCTGCAACTTTTGGTCGTGGAATCAAGTTGATCTGATAGTCAGTTTGTGAGATATCGTCTGCCTTAGTTTTGATGATGAAGCCGCTAATGTTGATGTTGTTGATCTAGGGTTTGCTACTGCTGATATAAATCAGATTTATTGTACTATTTCTCTATGTTGAATTATTGAAGATAAAAGAAGATTTGATCAAAGGGTTTCCCCACACATTGTGGGGTTTGTCCCTGGCTAGCCGCCACATCTTGTGCCTCTTATCTTGGCTTGTTTTCTGTCGATCGTTTAATGTTCTATCTGCACTTTACTTTATGTACATGTGATTGCTAATCTGTGGAATATAATAAGAAAAAAAAGTAAAATGTTATAAGCATAGAACATACCATATCTTAACATGGTATCAGAGGTGAGGTGAAGACAAAACCCGAGCAAGAGCAAGAGTAATCACCGAAGACAAGCTCCGTGAGAAAGCTGACTATCACAGATGGAAGATGCCTATTGATCTAACCCTAGAAGATCAAGGAGTGCTAGACCATGTAAGAGGAAATATTGTTGAGCCTCCATCAAATGCATCCGCTACTGCCTGGAACAAATGAAAAATGGAGAAGTCAAAACAAAGAAGATTATTTGGGACACTATCGACAAGCACTTGGTGGCCTACATCTCTGAACTAGACACCTCCAAGGAAATCTATAATAGACTGGTGAGTTTATTTAAAGTCAATGATGCAAATCAAGTTTTTTCTTAGAAATAAGCTTAGGGAAATCAAGAAGCGTAAAGAAGAGAGTATGCAAGCATACTTCTTAAGAATCACCGAGATCAAGAACGATCTCCTATCTATTGGGGAGACTATTACTGATAGAGAAATGGCACTCACGACTCTTGGAGGATTACCATCCGAATGGTACATGTTCATGACTACTCTTCTGAACAATAATATAATTCCTGGTTTCGAGGAATTAATGGCTAGATGCATTCAAGAAGAAACAAGGGTAGAAGAGCAAAAAATGCCCATGCCTAAAGGTCCTCCTGCTGCCTTTTCTTCTCATGGTAAGAAAAGAAATAATTCTGAGACTAAATCAAAAGGAAAGGCTAGACCTAAGGGTGGAAGAAAAGGACGATGTTACATCTGTGATAAAGCAGGTCACTATGCAAGGGAGTGCCCTAATAGAAAGGACTCACAC
>APFE031289342.1:18860-41243 GCA_000404065.3 Pinus taeda
TCCGATATATTACAGTTGGTTCACTCAGGCATATCTGTGGTTGGGATTAAGAGGGAGACTACTACACCACATACTCCTGAGCAGAATGGTGTGGCGGAAAGGAAGAACCATACGATTGTGGAAGTTGTCTCTATGAGTAGATGATGTAACAATGCCTGATGTGGAGGAACCCATGGATCCTATTTATCCACCTGAGCCTTCATGGCTTAGGGGGATACTTAATGATGCTGAAGGACATGCTACACCCCGAGGAACCTTCCGTGAAAGTAAGAAACCTCACAGGTATCAGGGATACCTGACCATCATGAGCACGATCATACAAAATGAGCCTTCATCATTCTCAAATGTCGTCAAGCATCAAGTATGGAAGGATGCTATGACCAAAGAACATGAGTCTATTATGGAGAATGATGTCTGGGAAGTAGTTCCCAGACCCCTGGACAAAACAATTGTTACTTCAAAATGGCTTTAAAAGATAAAGTTGCAGCAGACAGAAGTACGGAATAGTATAAGGCTCGTTTTGTTGCTCGTGGTTTCTCCCAGAAGGAAGGTATAGACTATGATGTGATATTTGCACCTGTTGCCAAATATACGACCATCCGCTTTATCATAGCCCTTGTGGCTTCACAAGGATGGAACCTACATCAGATGGATGTCAAGACCGTGTTATTGCACAGTTCGATCAAAGAAAGAGGTCTATGTGGAGCAACTCGAAGGATTTGAGATGTATGATTGAAAATCTCATGTATGCAGGTTGAAGAAGGCTCTCTATGGGCTGAAGCAAGCGCCCCGAGCTTGGTATGAGAGGATCGATAGCTACTTGATGAAGCTGGGATTCACTAGGAGTGAAGTCGATCCTAACCTTTACCTTAAGGTTGAAGATGATAAGCCTCTCATACTGGTGTTGTATGTGGATGACCTCTTTCTAACAGGTGCATACCCTCTCATTCACAAATGTAAGAAGGAGTTGGCTTCTGAATTTGAAATGAAGAACCAAGGACTTCAAGTGTGGCAGAAGCCAAGGGAAATTTTCCTATTTCAAGGAAAATATGTGGTGAAGATTTTGAAAAGATTTGGTATGATGGACTGCAAGCCTGTGACTACCTCGAGGACCTTAACTTTCAGAAGTTCTTTGATAGTGATGTTGGACCAGATTTGGGAAATGCCTCTGAGTTTTAAAAACTCATTTGTGTTGATGTTCTTGGTGAACCTCTGTCCGAACATATGTTTTGCAGTTAGCATTGCGAGCTCATATTTGGTTGAGCCTCACTAGATTGGTGCCAAGAATCTTCTGAGATGTCTTCAGGACACAATCTCTCATGGATTGAGATACACTACCAGAAATATGAAACTGCATGATTATTCGAATGATGATTAGGCAGGTAGTGTGGAGGATCACTGGAGCACTTTTAGTGTTGTTTCTCTTTGGATTCTGCTTCGATATAATGGATGAGTGGGAAGCAGAAGTCGGTTGCCATAAGCACCGCCGAGACCAGATATATATCTACGAGTATGATCTCGTATGAAGCTGCCTGGTTGGGGAAGCTCTTCAGTAAGCTATTTGAACACATACCACTGTGATTCTTTGTAACAACCAGAGGTGGGATTTGATTATTGAGGAATCCCGTATTCGTCAATTGCTCTAGCAGATAGACATCATCTGGGATACGGTAAGTCAATGAGCAAGAGGCTCCATCGCATTAAGATGATGTACAGGTCAATACACTTTGTCAAAGCCCCGAGGAAAGATCTAATCTGTGATTTTCCCAAACGACTTGGAGTCGTCAAGAAACCCTTGTACAAGGGTCTTGCATGTTGCATACATTGAGCTCTGCGCACTCTGAGTGCTTGTGGTTCTTACTGGAGCAACATACGACCATAGGGTGACTCACCCTCCCTTGGTGGTGCGCATTGGAACAAGATGATTCGCTCTCTTGTGGTACAAGATGATTCACTCTCTTGTGGAACAGGATGATTCGCTCTCCTGTGTAGCAGGATGATTAGTTCTCCTGTGAGGCCTGGATTGATGTGTTCTCCATGGCGATTGTAACAGGATTGATGTGTTCTCCTGTGAGGCCTGGATTGATGTGTTCTCCATGGCGATTGTAGCAGGATTGATGTGTTCTCCTGTGAGGACTGGATTGATGTGTTCTCCATGGCAATTGTAGCAGGATTGATGTGTTCTCCTGTGAGGCCTGGATTGATGTGTTCTCCATGGCGACCTGGATTGATTTGTTCTCCATGGCGATTGTAGCAGGATTGATGTGTTCTCCCGTGAGGATGGGATTGATTAAGTTCTCCTATCGAAACATCCTACCCATGCAGTCTGGGACTCATGGGAAGTACCTCTCATCTGATCAATGAGCAGGGAAATGAAGTTAGGGACCATAGTAGTACCAATGGACGCATCGTTGTATCTACCATACTCCCAACACTAGGATGACCTCCATTGATCTGGGATCAATGATACTAGTCTGGGACCAGTGGTAGGAGTGGTACATTCTATGACACTGACTTCGAATCAGTTGTTATTGGTCTGGGACCAGTGGTACGCACTCTGAGACTGACTTTGAGTCAGTGGAGGATATTACTGGTCTGGGACCAGTGGTAGGAGTTGTACTCACTATGACACTGACTTCGGGTTGGTTGAGACTAGTCTGGGACCAGTGTTACATACTCTGAGACTGACTTTGAGTCAGTATGATACATCCTCGATTATTTCTTCTTCTTCATAATTCGAACAAAAGCAGAGCAAAATAGAACAAGGCAAAGCAAAGTCGTACAGATCAATACAAGGCAGAGCAAGACAAAGCAAAACAGGTAGAATAGAGCAGAGCAGGGCAAGGGTTAGGTTGTACAAGGTAGTGCATTTGATGGATGAACAATAGCGACCGACAGAAAGATTGCAAATGAAGTTCTCCCTAGTTGAGAGGGAGTGTTAAAATTGGAAACTAGGGCCAAACTTCATGTGGGTCATCTTATTCATGGCTGATAATATGTTCATTAGATTCCTCTCGTAGAGAGGTGTAAGATTGATCTAAAGATCATCCGATTCCGATAAGTATTTATGGAGATATGAATTTATTTTTTATTATGGAATTATTATCAAGCCGACCTACAACTCGTGTAGGCTCAGAAGCCCAACAGTTGCATCTATTCAAACATCCACAAATGTGTATAAATACAGGAGGACTTTTCCTAATTTGCACTGACTCATCTCATCACATCTCTCTCTCTCTACTGCGCGGAAAAGAGTCTCTTCTCTACTATGCAGAAAAGGGTCTCTCTCTCACACATGTGAAGCCGAACGCTGCTGAAACTGAAGCTGCAACTGCAGAAGTGAAGTTTGACCTGCGTGGACCAGAAGATCTCCTCATCTGAACTGTGTTGTCGGTTCATCTGAACCTCCTCTGAAGGCTGCAACTTTTGGTGGTGGAATCAAGTCGATCCAATGGACGGTTTGTGAGATATCCACTGCCCTAGTTTGAAGGAAGTTGCTGAAACTGAAACTGCAACTGCAGAAGTGAAGTTTGACCTATGTGGACCAGAAGATCTCCTCATTTGAACTGCGTTATAGGTTCATCTGAACCTTCTCTGAAGGCTGCAACTTTTGGTGGTGGAATCAAGTCGATCCGACAGACGGTTTGCAAGATATCAACTGCCCTAGTTTGAAGGAAGCCGCTGAAACTGACGCTGCAACTGCAGAAGTGAAGTTTGACCTGCGTGGACTAGAAGATCTCCTCATCTGAACTGTGCCATAGGTTCATCTGAACCTCCTCTGAAGGCTGCAACTTTTGGTGGTGGAATCAAGCTGATCCGACGGTCGGTTTGTGAGATATCGACTGCCCTAGTTTTGATGACGAAGTCGCTAATGTTGATGCTGCTGATCTAGGGTTTGCTACTGCTGATATAAATCAAATTTATTGTACTATTTCTCTCTGCTGAATTATTGAAGATAAAAAAAAAAAATTGATCAAAGGGTTTCCCCACACATTGTGGGGTTTGTCCCTGGCTAGCCGCCACATCTTGTGTCTCTTGTCTTGGCTTGTTTTCTGTCGATCGTTTAATGTTCTATCTGCACTTTACTTTATGTACATGTGATCGCTAATCTGTGGAATATAATAAGAAAAAGAAGTAAACTGTTATAAGCATAGAACATACCATATCTTAACAAAAAGCCACTAAGAGAACTTTTTGGTCGACATGGTGAAGTTACTAAAGTTGTCCTAATGGAACAAAAGCCTGGGCAACCAAAACGCGATTTTGGCTTTGTTCACTATGCTGACCATTCGAGTGCCATAAAGGCTATTGAAAAAAAAAAACAGAAAAATATGTACTTGAAGATTGGGAGCAGCTTTGCGAAAGAATATTTTGTTTGTTCGAAGACATATAAAGTCACTTTCCATTATAGTTGATCCATGCCCACAAATCATTACAATTTTGGCTCGAAATCTCCTACAAATAATAAAATGTAAGATTTTGGCACTGTCTGAATGGCACGTGACAACAGGGCCTTAGAACGGGGTAAAACCGCAAGTCACAACTCGGCCTCAGCCTCGGGACATGGTAGTGTCATAAATTAAATTAAATCCCTCTATTTAACCATCTCATCCTTCCTGTCATCTCCCTTTAAGCAAAGTTATGACAGTCCATTCGGTGCGGAGTTAATACATATCAGCAACATCAGAGCCACAAGTGCGGAGGTGGCATGTTTTATATAATAATTTTTGGAAGGTCGGTGGTTCAAACCTCCGTCCGACCCTCCGCCTTCTACACGCTTATCATATGACATAAATATTGCATATTTTGATATGGTAAGTTTAACGCTGGATATGGTAGAATATATATCGTATTATATATTTACAAAATAATATATCATATATGGCTTATAACATTACCATGTTAACATCATTCTTATTCCCGGTGGTTACTTACATATATTTGACACCTGAACCTTAATAAAATTATTTCCTCAACCACAATAATCCAGGTTTGGTACGCGCGTCTACATAATAACACGCTGGCATATTTTACTAAGGTGATTGGCATCTGGTTGTTTTATGATATTTCCTCGTGGCTCAACGCTTAGTTTGTTAACTGGATACTTGACACCATATGCAGTAAATTTTCCGTGGTCCGCATTGCTGTAGAAACATAACGCATCCACCTTCACTACTTTGCCTTATTGCTTGGAAAATGGTGCGAGTGATTGAAGCTAACGTGTGATCTTGCAATCTCGCGGTGCAGCGGAACTCTCTGGGACCCAAGACTATTATATTCCATAAATTGTGTGAGAAATTTCATTTCGGCTCTGATGATGATGGTAACAGGAAGAGATTTGTCACCATTCCTTCTGCTGCTATCACCATTCCTTTTCTTTATTTACATCTCTGCCCTCTGAAATGCTTCTACGTCTTCATCCACTCTTCCATAGTTTTTGATTCTATCACCCCTTACTGATCTCTATTTTCAGTATCTATTAACTATAGTAGGTTACTATTCAAGCCTCTGCAAAAGCCTCTTTGGTCCCATACAACTCCTCACAAGCAAAACATACTAACCAATTCCTGCATAAACAATCCCATTAATCCCTCACTCTTTCTACATCCATCATACAGATTCTTGATCGGCTCACTACGCCACTTGCTATTTATAAAATTCGAAGAAGAAAAGCAGGACCATCACAATGGAGGAGACGAGTGTAATGACACCACCAGATAGAGCCCTGCTGTAGAAATCCTCATTGATCTTTGGAAACACGTCCAGTTGCCGAGCCTATTGATTACTTGCACTTTTACCCCCTAAATTCCTTCTGTTTATATTAGAAATCTGCCCAAATAATCCTAGAATGAGTATCCTATGTGCCCTATCAACCAGGGCACCTCAAATAGTTAAACGTCAATGATTTATCGAAGGAACAAAGAATAAGCACATCAAATGATTTGTCGAAGGAAAAGAGAATAAGCTTTCATCACAGGTCTGCAGCTCCCTCGCCCTGGATTCTTCTCCTGAATTTAATTATGTCCAATGTGGTGGCCAAAGCAGCAGCGAACAAATTACTTTCAATGCAAATTTACATAGGTCTACTGGTCACAGATTGACTATCTTCTAACGGCAAAACTGCAATACGATGTGCTTCATATTTCACTTTTGTTTTATATGTTGAGCACTAGTGTGAAGAATATTTTGGATCTCTCACATTAGGTCATCCTGAATTTATTTTTTTTTTTTTTTTTCATGATCATGAGCAGTTACCAGATCATATAGCAGTGCTGATGGTAGTGACCACAAATATTAATGAGCCTGATAGTATCTACGAAGTTCGCTCCCATAAGTTACCTCTGATGTCTATAAGAAGGTGATGCTTACACGCTCGTATTGAAGCTAAAGAATCCAAGAAGATAAACTCTATAGTCAAGAAAGTATAAGTTCTGTTCAACTTGTGAACACCAAGCGGGATAGGGATGACAAAAAGGAAGATTGTCATCTAACCATATTGCACTCATGCTCAGAAGTTGTTGCCGATGGTTTTGAATCATTGGACGAGGATTTGAATTAGCTCATTGATGAGGGAAGGCCGTCAATGAATAAGTTATTCAAATTTTTAGCTAACTTGATTAATAATGCACTCTTCTTTTAGACAGAGTTCATTTTAAGGACTATATATTTTCTGAGTGAACTCTGATTTTCCTTAATATATTGCCACATACTTTTGGCTCTTTATTCTTTGCTTTTAGAGATTTTTAAATCAAGCACCCATATCTTTAACAGACTTAACAGATCCGAGAGTTAGAACCGTGCTCTAATACCAAATGTAAGAGCCCAACTAATTTAAAGAGCCATTACTGAAACTGTAAAGATTGTAAAGGAGTTTTAAAGAGCCATCTATCTTGAATAGAGTATGAAACCTTATGAACCTGTTCTAAATTTATACAAAAGTTTGTATATCTAATTGATTGATTCGATGAGAAGTACTTACCTGGTTTGCTGTAGATGAAGATGCTTCAGAACTTCTCCAAATCGCTCCCGTAACAAAAGACCGAAACCTCCCAGCCAAACCAAGTACAACCTAGATACTCAATCTAGTATGCTTCTCAATAGATGCAAACTATTCCCCTGTGCCCAGAAACTTCAAAACAAGCAAGGCTCAATTGTTCCTAATCATAAACTGTGTACAAATTTTCCTCCTGTTTCTCCTCCCCCTGCCTCCAACCATCCCTTCCTTCTTATAAGTCTCCGTTTACCGACTTCCTCCATCTCCGTGTCCAAATTATGATACGTATTGATTTTTATAAACAAAATCTGATTTTATTTTATTTGAATATCTTAATTTGAAATAAAGTTTATTTATTTATTTTAATGATTTAATTTTAATTTATTTAATTTTTAATTTTTAATTTAATTAATTTTATTTAATTTCATAAATTTTAATTTACTATAAGTGGGTCATTACACTGCTACCCCATGAAATGACGAAGATTGTTGTGATCAGCCTTCACCTGGAATCTGTTACCCACCAAATATTGCCGAAATTTGGCCAAGGCATGCATGATGGCCAGCGTCTCCTTCTCATATATAGAATATGACCTCTCATGGGGTAAAATATTCCAACTCTCTAAAGCAATGGGGTGCCCATCCTGAGATAATTCTGTCCCAACTCCCTCCTCGAATGCATCACACTCCACTGTGAAGGACTGGGAGGAGTCTGGAAGTGCCAATACTGGACAACTACTCATCACCTTCTTCAGGCGGTCAAGAGATGATTGTGCCCTATCTGTGCATGCGAAAGCCCCTCTCTTAGTCAAATCCGTGAAGGGAGTTGCTAACTGTGAAAATCCCTTGACGAACTTACGATAATACGTGCAGATGCCCAAGAAGCCCCTCAGCGCTGTCACATCTCTCGGTACCGGCCAATCACGAATAGCTCATATTCTCTCCTCATGTACCTTCACCACATCTACCCCAATGATATGCCCCAAGTAGAGCATCTCGGTCAGGTCAAACTCACACTTGGACAGCTTGGCATAGAACTGTTGTTCCTCTAAAATATGCAGCACCTCTTCTAGGTGCTAGAGATGCTCCTACCAAGCTCTATTGTATATCAATATGTCATCAAAGAAAACCAATACAAACCTCCTCAACTACCTCCGGAACACATGGTTCATACATGACTAAAAGGTAGTTGGGGCATTGGTCAACCTAAGGGCATGACCAGGAACTCGAAGTGCACATAATGGCATCGAAAGGTTGTCTTGGGGTATCCCGATCCCTCATTCTAATCTGATGGTGCCCCGAACGTAGATCTATCTTAGAGAAGTACTCAGTTCCTCTAAGCTCATCCATCAACTCATCGATGCAAGGAATGGGATACCAATTCTTCAATGTCTTCCTGTTGAGAGCCCAGTAATCAATGGACATGTGCAAGGTTCCATCCTTCTTCACCAGCACCACTGAAGAAGCAAAGCGATTGGAACTTGGCCTAATGTGGCCTAATGCCAACAGTTCTTTGATGGCCCTCTCAATCTCGTCCTTATAGACCTTAAGATGCCTACAACGGGTGGTAACCATTGCCTGCACACCAGGCTCCAGCTCGATGGTGTGCTCGAATTCCCTGTCTGGTGGTTGCCCTGGCGAAATATCCCCAAATACCACTGAGTATCTGTTTAGCAAGGCCTGTATGTGTGGAGGTGGTGGTTGGGCTTGCCCCCCAACCTCTGAAACCCTCAGCTCTACTGCCCACCCTATGTCTCCATTTCGCATATCTACCTCCATCCTATGCGCTGAGACTATCTGTGGTGGGTATGAATGCATGCCTCTAAGGACAACCATTTTTCCATCAAGGTCGGTGAACTCCATCTCTAGCTTCTCCCAATTAGTGGTAACTCACCCAAGGGAGTACAGCGACTGGACACCCATCACCACGCTGGTGTCTAGCACATCAATGACAAGGAAATGGTCTGTCATAGAGTAGTTCCCCATGCCACAGTTAAAGCAGGCACATATCGAGTGCACTGCATGGTCCGGTCACCTGACACCAAGACTAAGAAGCCCTCAAACTCGGTCGTGGTGAGGCTCCTCCTCTGAACCAACTAGGCATCTATGAAGGTGTGGGTAGCCCCACTGTCAACTAAGACTGACACTCGTTGCCCCTGTATTATGCCTCTGATCCTCAATGTCAAAAATTTGGGGACCCCGCATAAAGAAGCAAGGACTCCCCCAGATGGGGCAAAGGATGCCCCCCTTGTGGAGGTGGTGGTGGTGGTCCCCTCTCTACCGGACTCTCACCGTCTCCCACACCACACTCCTGCTCCACCTCGTCCTCCTAGTCACTATCTGAGAAGACCTCGATGTAGTGGGCTTTGCCAGTTGTGCACCGATGGCCTAGTGCCCAGGGCTCCCAACCAGTGTTTTACAAACCGGCCGGGTCAGAACCAACCCGGCCGAGTTGGTCCGGGTCGTTACCTTGGGCATCGAAACGGCCAGCTAACCGGTTCGGTCGGCCGAGTCAGCAATGACCCGGCCGAGTCACTCAATGACTCGGCCGGGTCATTGCTGACTCGGTCGAAACGGCCGGGTCCGCTATGAAACGGCCGGGTCACGGGCGGGCCTAAACCGGACGCAAACAGAAAGTTATTTAACTGTTTTTTGTGGATTTGTAATGAGTTTTAGGGTTTTGGTGGGTGGCATTGCTTTTCTCTTGTTCTCACACCTTTGATAAATGATCTTACGTGACTGTGTTACAATTATCTACTGATCTTTATGTGGCAGAGGTCTGATTTGATACTACAGTGATATCTCAGTGGCATTTTTCGCATTGCTTGGCTATTTGGCATTGGTGTTATTCCTTGCATCTTGTGCATAAACTTATGAGCTCATTTCATCATTAGATGGACTGATATATACAGTAGCTACAACAACTTATCTCTGTTGACAGTTGTAGTCTGGTGTATCTTTGAGGGCAGATTGACAGTTGATTATTTGGCATTAAGCAGTCATAAGGATAGCAGGCATTGTCTTGGTTTCTTCTCCGGTCAAAAGCTATCTCTCTCTCACATTTGCATTGCTAGAAGATAATCACATCTCAAATCTTGTTGCAATCAATCATCTAGTTGTCTCATCCAATTGTGCTTATAAGTGTGCTTGTATATTTTGAGGGACCTCTTGCTCTAATTGACATATTTAATAAGTAAAAGAGGAACTCTAATACAACAAATTTGAGCAATCAGGTCATCATAGCTATCACTGTCATAATGTCATTTCAATAATTGTAATCTTGTGTTTAAAGTGTAACTTTTGTTGATCTTGGTTGCAAGCACTCATAACTTAAGGGCATTCACAACATTGCAATATATTTGTCTAATAGTTCACAAGCACTTATTTTCTACCACAGGTTCTTGATGTCATAAGCCTGTTCTTTGTGCTCTAAGAGGATCTCCATCTTGTTGATTAACTTGCGAATTATTATCTTATTGAAGCATTACACTTTGCATCTTCTAGGTTGCTATTGTTCCTAATTATTGTACACAAGTATAAGAGAACCTTAAGAAGCACATCGAATCTCCTTAATAATCATATTGCTAATGTTGTTTCATTGAGCTAATCTCTAAGTTGTTGTTGACATTCTTGTGATCTTGTATGGAAAGGCTATACTTGTCATCTTGATTGTAAGTAGATTAATATATCTTGATTGTCCCTCTTAAAGAATTATGCGTAATTGATTGTCTCATTGGAGCAGTCTTCCTTTGTTGATTATCAAGCTAACTTTCCCTTGCAGCACTATTTATTTTATAACTTAAGGTTACTCTCATTGTTGTGCAAATTTATAACCCATTGAGCATTGTTGTTTAAGGCAATGGTCTCTTAACTGTTTAATCTTTAGAGCCGTTATAATCTAATCAAATCCATGTCACATTGCTCATTAATCAAATTTGTCACCTAATTTTAATCAAGTCACTGAGATAAGTAGTTGCATCTCCTAGAACTTGTTGGTTCCTGTTGACCACTGGGGTGGCACCTAGCTATAGCCATTAGTACTTTTGTTGTAGACTTGTAGTCTTGTAGAGGCCATTTCTAGCCTCCTTGGTTATGTGTTTTTTGTTTTGAGTCTTTGATCATGTATGACAGTTGACTATGTATTGCCATTGGGTACCATTTTGATATAATGGATTGGTTCATGAGCCTACTTTGATCATATGTTGTCTTGCATCTATATTATAATGTTGTGTGTTTGGAAACATGAATGAAAATCTTTAAAATTATGTTTAAAATCTTCAAAATTATGTTTTTTTATCAAAAAACTAAATATTTAATGTATTTTTCACAACGACCGAGTCATTGAAAACGAGTCGGCCGGGTCATTACCGTTTCGGAGTCGGAGTCGGAGTCATTGCTCGGGCGAGTCGGAGTCGGAGTCGGAGTCTTAAAACATTGCTCCCAACAAGTAAAGCACAGCTTCCTCCTCTTCAGGTCCTTTCGTGTCTCATCATCCAGCTGCCCTCGTCCTTGGGTGGTTCTCTGAGGTGGGGGTCTAGTATCACTCCCCTTCTGGGGGTAAGGGGTATGTGCAGGAAATGGTGCTCATGTCTTGGGGGTGGCACCCTGTAAATCTCAAGCACATGTAACTGCCTCCTGCAGCGTGGAAGGTTTGCTTGACTTCACCAGTCCATGCAGGGGCTCCAGTAATCCCTCTATGAAGGTGTACACCCTCCGAGCATCTAATAGGTCCGACACCATCACTGAGACTCTCAAGAACTCCGATATGTACTGTTCTGGGTTGCCTATTTGTCGGAGTTGGGTTAGTTCCCTGAAGTGAGCCTCTGGATCCTTCTAGTCAAAACGCTCCACCACCCTCTTGGTGAAGTCCTCATATGAAGTGACATTGGCATGCCCCAAAGTAGGCAAGCCATGAAACCACCAGTCATGGGCTTCCCCCTCCATGTTCAATGTGGCCATCTTGATGGCTTCCAACTCCGTCATCCGATTGAGCTAGAAAAAAGTGTCCATCTTCTCAACCCAGGCTCGAGTAGTGCACTTGGCAGTTCCATTATATGTGGGGAAGTGCATCCTCCCTATCGTCCTCTGCAACTCATAGCTCTACTTGCCCTGTCCTCCATAGCCCTTGCTCTTCTCATTCTGCTTAAGCTTGCAGAAATCTCTGAAAGAGAGTGCTTTCCTAAAGTCTGCTCCCATGGACTGCCATTCTCTGAAGTGTTCTCCCATCTATGGAGGGTCTTCGGCCCCTGCTGGTTCATTCTGTGCCAAAGGCACGAAAGAGGGCAATGTAGCTCGAGTTGGCCTACTCTCTGATGGAGGTTGTGTTGTGGGTGAAGGATGGTCCAATTGTTGAGAGGCCCAGAAGTCTCCCCAAATAGAAATCCCCTAGGAGTGCTTCTCTCTCAGTTTTGCATTTTGATCTCCTCTAACATTTCCTTCTACCCTTTTGTTAGATCATTCAAAGCCTTCAAGAGGCTATCAAAGGCCACCTCCTCCCTGCTCTTGGGCTCTCCCATGTCTTCCTCTACTACTATTGCGTTTCCCCTATCCTCAGTGTTTGGAGTGATCTCCAGCTCTCTCTCTACTTTGGTACCTCTGCCTCCAATATGTAATATTCTGTTGGTCCCCTTCTCTCATAGGAGAAACTCCCCACGGCTAAGCCAAGATCTGGGCTCTGATACCACTATAATGTTCCTAACTTAGGAAATTCAGTGATAAACAAAGCAAATGGACAAACCAATATCCAAAAATGAGATGCAATCAATAAACACCCATGGAAACACTGGAAATAGAGAACTTCTGAGCCATTTTATTAAATCCTCATAGAGCAAATACAATAGTGAATGGAATGGTGCACCTGGGTTTGTCTCCAAGGACAAACGTGACAAAACCCAGGTAAGCAAATGATGATCTGAGGGTTGCCCAACTGCTACTCTAGAAGTGACCCACGCTGTCCAGAAACTGCACTGCCTGCTGGAAAGGATGTGTGGAAACCCCTGCTCCCCTTGCTCATAAAATTATGAAACTTTAGCTCCCGGATCCTCAACCAAAACCCAAGAAGGGTTTGGCCTGGTGCAGACCCCTGAAAATCAACCTTCAAGGAGCACGTCCTCCTCCACAACGTGGGAAACTCGGCTTGTCTGAAAGGTGTTGGGAAATCTCTCCAAATCTGCTCCCAATCACTAAGATGTTGTCCCCTATGGATTTCCACCCTTCTCCCAACTGATCCTAGCTCTGTAACTCTCACCCTCAACTCCCACATGAGCCCATTCTGGCCCTCTGCACAGTCCTCCAAGGCTGTAATTCGAATTGCTCAAATGTAGCAACCTCCTGCTCCAAAACTCCTCCCAAGGGCTAGTCCTCTAATGTACTCCAACTCTCCAAGCTCTCCCGGCAAGTGCAACCCAGACGAACCCCCAACCACCACTACGTGTTCCAGAAATACACTCTGCTGGTCTATGGGTTCAGTGGAATGGCCACAAATCTTCCCCGATGCTCCTCAAGGTAATCTGAAAGGCCTTCATCGGGTGGCACTCGTAGTCCCCCGAAGGTAAGGTTGAATCTCTCGCCTGAGAGACTCATGGCTAAACAATGAGTTGACTCGGCTAAGCAGCTTGAGCAAACATGAGTGAGTTCAATGTGCAAGTATGAATGAATGCTCAATCGAGGAGCTCTTCCTCCTTATAACTTCGTGGGCCTCCTTTTCCCCCCATGTGGGCCCCTCCACAAGCCATACGATTTCCCCTCCAAGGCAATTTGAATTGCCCCAGTGTCCAAGTGTGTTTTCCCATGTGGGTGGCCCCCACCCCACTAGCAATTTAATCCAGCCTTCATTTCCCCTAAGTCCCTCAGTCAAAAATGCATGGGTTCTTTTACTTATCAAAATTTTATGCAAAATTGTGGAGAGACCAAAACCTGTTACAAATTTATTTGGGAAGGGACATGACAGATACTTTGGCACAGGTGAGATACCAAACGATACATGCTAGTTCAGTAGCATGCGGTGGTATCTAGTGGTGTACAAATATATGTCGTAGTGGTATCCAGTGGTGTACAGAGATATGTCGTGGTGTATTGTGGTATGCAGAGGACTACAAGGATACATGGTTGTATGCAGTGGTGTATGGTGTTGCACAACGAGATCTTGGAGTGTTGCCTCCAAGGACACCTCCTAATAGGGATGCCAGGCATACCTAGGATCAGTCAAGGAAAAGATAAGCATTTCGGAGCATTGCGTTCATCGAAGAATGGTCTTCGATTGAGATATCATCAAATCAGAGGCAGAGAGAGGGACATTCACAAGACTACCCTTGGGTATCCATATAGACTCTTGATCATACCATTGGGGACGCACACACCTATCACTCTCCAGTATCGCTTACAGTCACAGAAGATTTAGTTATTGCCCCATGATGCTCTCATCATGAGCAGAAAGACACGGGAGGCTCACCTGAGATAGTTGGAGGAGACATAGTGCATCATGTACAAGATAGAGACTTCCCAATTTAGGCATATGGTCGGTGGACGAATTAACGGATACAGCCTTAGGGATGACGTGATCTATTGTAGAGGTAGCATATGTAACATCCCTGAGATCACACTAGGGAGATGATCATGAGAGAGATGCATGATACACCTTTGGCAGGACATTCTGAGGCATTATATGAGCATGAGGTACAGTGGATGGTAGACCTCTTTTACAGGAGGGTGTTTAGACTCCAAGCAATATATGGATATGTCATCAAGAGACAGGACAACAGATTTCAACTTTGTGATCTGGCAGGAGTAGGGCAATTTAGCATGTACTTGGTTGATTCTTGAGACCTGGTATCCACCTATGAATTGCATACAAGGATTAGAGACGAGGCACGGATGGATTCCAACAGCTATGAATACTACACAACAACAGTCGAAGTTGTGAACTTCCGATTTGGCTATGGGATCTAGGGATCCAATTGATTGATGGATCACCCCACTTCATGGTGGGCATGATCATGACAGCGAGTGATCTAATTCATTCTTGGGTTGATGTGTGGCAAGTCCTCACCATAGGGTGAGGCGGGATTCCCCTGTTATTGCTCAGGATCGAGACTAGCCATGGATTGGTAGACTCTAACATCGTTGAATTGCCTTGGCAAGATCAGCTCCATGGGCATGGCTTTAGTCCTCACTGGTATTATGGTTGAAAGTTGCAAGATAGGTTGATTCGATATGCGTACTGTAGACAAATAGTTATGATCAGAGTAGCACAACATCTGCATGGTGGTTTCTTTTGCTATTGATTTTTAATGTACCTTGGACAAGTGGTTTTCTCATGGGTTAGTCTCTACCTAGGGAAAAGTGTCCAAAATAATTATTTTCCTAAGTGTGACTTTATAAAGTGAAAGTGACTTTAGACATAAAGTACATTGTGGGTACTTTATTTAATGGGTGAGTTAAAAGATAGGAAGTGAGAATTAAATGCACATTTATTCTCATCCCCTGATCTAAATGAATCTAAGCCATTAGATCTTAGGGTTGCCCAAAGTTCATTTAGGGAAACAAAAGGGGGAAAAGAAAAGAGAGACTGCATTCATTCTTCATGAGCAGATTGGAGAAAGGAGGCTGAGAGCTGGAAAGAAGTTTTGAAGGAGAAATTTGTTGCAGCACGTTGAAGGAGTGATTTCTGGGCAATGTTGGGCATGGAAATCAAGGTTTACAAGACAGCAGAAGGTACAGTACAAACAACATTTAATGTTGTGAGTTGCACCGTTCGAGAGAAGTTTTGAAAAAAATATTAAAAAAATCGCACAGTCGTATCCATACCGTACATATTTTCAGCTTCAAGTGGGCACATAAATCAAGGCAAAATGGGCACGTTTTCAAGGAGTTTTGGGCTGAAGAGATAAGTTGTATTTTGTTGTTTTCTTTTGTCTACAAATGTATTTTTCTTGAACTTGAAAATAAATAAATTTGAAGAGCTCTCTAACAGGTTTTCCCCAGAGAAGATTGAAGGGTTTTTGTCTGGGTCTAAGTTGAACAAAAATTTGTGTATTTTTTAGTGTGTTGTTGCTCTGATTATGTTCATATTTATTTTCAACATGTGTTGAAAGTCCCATGTGTTTTAATCTGAAAATTTCATTTCCAGAATTCTATATGTTGAATGTATGTTTATGGAAAACGGCATTTAACTGAATGGGAATGACAAGGTGAAATTAAAACCGGGTTAGGATTGTTGGAAACTTTTTTTGTCATCAAATTTCAACATGGTATCAGAGGTACAGGTTGAAAATTGCAGTTTGAACAGCAGATAATAGTTCCGGACATCAAATAGTGGTTTGGACAACAAACTCAATTTTTGGATAGCAAACTGATATTTTGAGACAACAAGGTGAAATTTGACACAGACTGAACTTTTGGGACAGCAAGGTCTGCTGGAAAGTTCATTTCTCCATTTTCTTGGTTTTGTAAATTTTGGACAGCAGTCATGGCCATGTTCTTAAGGATAGAGGACAGACTGGATGGTGTTGATCAGTGGTTGTCATTGATGTCAACCCAAGCAACACCAGGGGCTACCCCGATCTTGCATGGGCATTTTGACTTGACAACTTAGTCTATTCTTAGTCAAGGATCTTCTAGATGGATTCTACTTGTCCAAATGTTTCTGTTGATATATGGCACGCCAAGTAATTCTTCACGGTTTGAGAGATATTCATGTTTGAAGTTAGTAACCCCAGATAGTGGGCTAAAACCCTATGGGGTTGTGGCATGGCACTCATAATTGGTTGTGGTCATTGCATAGTCAATAATTAATAATAATAAAATTTGCTCCTAAAATCCCTCCAACATTTATTTGTTGACGACCCTCTCAACACAAGACATTCATATAAATAATGACCCTCATATCCTCCTCTTGTAGGGATTTTGTAGCTTCAAACAGGTCATCGTGGCATTTTCGCTATAACTTTTTTCCGTGAAGCTTCAGAAGCTGAAGTTAAAACCCATTTGAGCCGAAATCTTGTTGAACCTCGTGACTGAATTTTAGATCTTGGTTCGCTATATTTTTGGAGATATGATCTGAGGAAGTTAGGGTTTTTGGAGGCTCCTGAATTCCATGTCAAACAGGTGACATTTGGAAAATCGTCATAAGTTTCTCTCTGAGCATTGGATTCAAATTTCGTAAATAGTCACAGAAAGAGGACAGGCAGTAGTTTGTTGAGTAGCATTTTTAGGGCCGAAGGTCGCAACAGTGACACGTGGCACTTCGTACAAGTTCGCTCCACTGAATCAGTCTATAATCAGGTCATCGTGGGAGATGGGCATAACTCTTTCTTGAAGAATGCAATCTTGATCAGACCTGTGGCGTTGGAAAAGGGACTCAGAGGGATACCACAGGACGAAATTTCAGACCTTGGAGATCTGAAATTACATAGATACAACAAATTCAATATCGAGCTCCTAGAAGTCAAGAAAAAGCATGCATTCAAGGATCACTACAGTAAGGACCACACATCAACAGTCAAGGGTAAGTCTCCTACAGCAAAGTATGTATGATTAGTGTTTACATTTGAATTTTGAGTATCATCTCTCACATATGTTTTGCAGGACAACATAAGTATATACAGTGTCTCAGTTTTATCTCTAAGTCTCTATATGTCACAATAAGTTTTTCGGATGTCCTATTCTTAATACTACACATTTTATGCTACATATTATTGATGTTACACCAAGTTCGCTAAATCTATATGATGTTGTAAGTTCATATTACTTATCTTGTCATAGTTGATAGAATGGTCTCTGTTGTTGTACTTAGAACTTGGTCCATCACAAGTCTAGGGTTTGTCATCAATTTTTATTGTATATATCTTTAGGTCAGTTGTGGATATAGTCTTGCATAGAGTCCAAGCCTATATATCAAGAGGGGGAGTCTTTGTCTACTGCTACAACAAGTCAACAACAAAAGTGACAAGCACACTTCAGGTACGCATCATAATTTTAATTTGTATTTATTCATTGTTATGCACTTACATGTGTTTTGCAGGCAAAGGTAAGTTTAAGGTTATTTTGTTTTGTTTTGGGATTGGTTTCACTGGCCAAATTTTGCATGCAAGTAGAAGAAGATTCAGGTACAACTTCAAGCAAGAATTCAAGACATGACAGCCATCCATATATTGTGAAGAAGTGTCAAGGCCAAGAGTCATCATTGTAAAGTTGTAAAAGAGTCATTTGTAAAAGTGCCATCATTGGAAGAGTCATTATTGTAAAAGAATCAATTTGCCTAGAGTCAAAAAGGCATTATTGGGAGGAATAGAAGCTTCTGTTGGGATGATGTCATGGTTGGGATGATGTCATGGTTGGGTTGCAAGTCATAGTGTGATTGGGTGTTCGGTCAAAATCATTGTAAATCATATTGTATCGTGGATCGTTGTCCCAGGTACAGGAATCCACACTCTTGTCTCATTTCAGTCATTATAGGGTGGCAGGGAAGGACTAGGTTGTTGCATGAAGTTGCCTACAGGTTGGAGCCTGTGAACACTTCAAGGTGGTAGGTTGGTCTAGGATGTTGGGGCATCCATTCAATTGACTACTGAAGAAACCCGGACGTTGGGTTGTCCTTCCAATGGGAGCTGGAGAAGAATGCTTTTCTAGAATTCTAAGTTGTTGCTTTCATTTCAGTTGGGGCTGAAGATTCAAGAATTTATTAGAAAAGCGTTCGGTGCATTTTAACTCGGAGGGGGTTTTCCGCCTAAAATTCTTGTGTCTACTGTGTTCTTTTATTTACTATTATTACTACATAAACATTAATAATAATTGAAAATTAACTGATGCTCTAAAAAAATTTAAAAATGTTAATTGCTAAAGAATATTGATTCACCCCCCCTCTCGATATTTCCAACAATTGGTATCAGAGCTTGGTTCCTTTAGTAACAGTTTAACCGCTGGAAGTCAGTTTTCAGAGCATAGAGATGGGAGAGTCAAAGAAGCAGGTTACAAGGATTTCAAAGGAAGGTACAGGTACAACAAAATCTGAAGAAAGTGAATATTGTGTACCAACCCCTGATTTTGATGTAGATAATTACTGGATATGGGAATCCAAGATGGAAGTACATTTGCAGGCACATGGAGTATGGGAATCAATTATCTCTTGAGACACATCTACCGACAAAGCTAAAAGGTACAATTCAAAGGCCATGAATGTATTTTTGAATGTTTTGCCAAATTCTATGAAAAAAAAGTTGGTCAATGTTCAACAGCTAAAGCTCTTTGGGAAAAGCTTCATAATCTCTATTCAACAAAACAATCAAGTCAAGATGTTATTGAAAATTCTGATCCTTCTGATTATGATGAAGAAATGGGAAAAATAGAGTTTCAAAATCAAGTGATCAAGGTGATAAAGGAACTCAAAAGTCAATAAGAAAAGACATGACTTTTGGAAGCAGAATTGAAGACAACAAAAGAACTCATCAAAGAAAATGAAGAGTATGAGAAGATGATTAGTAGTCTTAGAACTCAATTGGAAGAAATCAAGAATACAATGACACGAGACCTCAAGAGAGAAGTCCAACAGAAGCAACAAGTACTCGACACGGCATTTGCAGAGATTAGCAGGATCACACAACAGATGCAGGAAGTAGAAATTGAAAGGAAGGAATCTGATTAAAGATACATATCCGTTGTTGACCAAAAGCAAAAGGAATTAGAAACATATTCAATAGAAAGAAGTAGGCTCAAGATTGAAAATGAGAAGCAGGAGGAACAGATGCAGGTTATCAACAGAGAAGTAGAGAAGACCACTCTTCTCAAGCTAGAGGTTGAGGAGGCAGAAAAAAGAAGGAAGATCTTGAAAAGATGGTTTCAAGAAGATCTTGCTCAAAAGCAAGAAGAACTTGACGCAACCCGTGATGACATCAACAAAATCAAGGCATCGCAAAAGGAACACTTACAAGATAAGACAGATGAAGAAGCAAATATGAAGGCAATTAAAGATGGTAAAGCTCTAGTTAATGAAGCTACAAACTCCACACCTTCGTAGGATGATTCCAAGAAGGAAGTTGATCAAAGTGAAAAGCCAAAGAAGAATGTTGCAACTCCAAACAACAAGACCAAAGCAATCAAGAACAAAGGACCACAACAAACTACAACACCACCTCCAAAGAAGAATGAAAAATCTTCTAGGTATGTTCGTTTATTTAATGGTTATTGCTTTCTATGTGCTAACTATGGACATATGGTAGGGATTGTGAAGTTTTTGACATGTACAATCATTATCTACAAAACCCTAGAAGCAAGTTTGCAGGATCACGAGACAGGTTCCACGATGATTTTGTCAAAAGAGAATACGTGCTAGATGGGCCAAATATTGAATGTTTCAAATGCCATAACTATGGCCATAGCGCTCACAGTTGCAGATATCAGATGGAATCACCTATGGACAACATTGAATGCTTCAAGTGTCATAACTATGGGCACATGGCTCGAGATTGTAGGAATAAGAAGGTCTGGAAAAGGAAACAGGTATAGGAAGACAAAGCAGATAACAAGGTTTCAGCAGTTATGCTTTGAGAATTTGTAAAAGAAAAAGGTCATGAGGAATTAGCAGTTGCTTCAGATAATGACTCAAGTCAAGATGGCCTGTTAGGTGACTCACTATTTTGAACACTCTGGCTTGTTGACTCCTTAATGTTTGTACAAGAGGATTCTATGCAGCAGTATATGGCACAAGTCTATGATTGACAAGGAGGTAGTTTGAACAAGATGGCAGTTTCATTACAGTTTCAAGGGGAGCAAAGCAGCGGAAGGATTATAGGTTACCAGGAACAAGGCAAGATTAGTCTGCAAAGGATATGCACAAGTTGAAGGAATCAATTTTGAACAAACATTTGCTCTCGTTGACAGAATGGAAGCTATCAAGTTGTTTTTCTCTTATGCTTGCTTGAGAAAAATCAAGGTCAGCCAAATGGATGTTAAGTTGGCGTTTCTAAATGGTGAATTGGAGGAAGACGTTTACATTGAACAACCTGAAGGTTTTCTACTCTCTGACAAAGAAGACTACGTCTCCAGATTAAAGAAGGCTCTATATGGTCTCAAGCAAGCTACTAGGGCTTGGTATGCTCGTCTTGACGCATATCTATATCAACAGGGATTCAAGAAAGGAAGCATTGACAACAATCTTTATGTGAAAGTGGATTGGGATAACCTAACAATTATCGAAGTATATGTGGACGATATAATATTTAGAAGCAGTGATGACAGATTAAGTAAAGACTTTGCCACAAAAATGCAAAGTGAGTTTGAAATGTCTATGATTGGCGAACTGAAATACTTTTTAGCATAGTTGCGAGGGAGCGCCCCCCCCCCTCCGAACCCGCTCCCGAAGCGCGCTCCAGGCGGGAGCGGCTCGGGAGCGGCTTGGGAGCGCGCTCCCTAAATCGCTCCCGGACGGGAGCGATTTTCGGGAGCGCGTTCCCTACCAAAAAAATTTCGCTCCCTGCCGATTTCGGGAGCGACCTAGGGAGCGGCCGCTCCGTCGCTCCCGAAGCGATTTTTAAAGCCCGGGAGCGATTGGGGAGCGATCGCTCCCGATCGCTCCGGGAGCGATTTTAAGCTGGCCGGGAGCGGGTCGGCAGAAAAAAATTCCGCGGACCCGAAAAAAACAAAAATTTTATAAAAAAAATTTTGTTTTAAAAGGCCCTTTGGGCATAAAATCATTTCATTGTGAATGTTTGAAGTAGTTGAGGAGCTTGAAGAGCAAGAGTTTGGAGCAAGGAGCAATTGCTGAAGAGCGAGGAGCGAGGAGAAAGCCTGCAGAGGTAAGTAACTTAACAATTTAGCTAATCTAGCTAGTTCAATTTAGTTAGGTAGTAATTTAGGGAATTTAATTTAGTTTATTGAGTATTAAAATGATGAATTGTAATTAAATTAATAAATTAAGTTAATTAATGCCAATAAATAAAATTAATTTGCAGATTGTTGAATGAAAACCTTACAAACATCAAACACCATGGACCTCACCATATTTCTGGGCATTTTCCTCTTCCTGGTCCCTTTTATGGTTATTATGGTGTTGGAGAGTAGGAAACGGAGGGGCCAAACTGGAGAGGGGGATGAAGAAGCTGGAGAAAGTCAAATGGGTGAAAACCCCGGTGAAGAGGAGCTGGAGGAGGGTGAACAGGACACTCAAAAGACTAAACAAGACCAAACATTGTGGAAATATGTTCACAGGGCTGAAACAGGGAGAGGGGGTGGAACCACTAAATTTCATTGCCCCCATTGCAACACTGATTACACAGGTTCATACACCCGTGCTAGAAGACACCTCTGCGGGAAAAGGCCATGGGATGGAGAGAAACAAATAGAAATCAAAACTTGTGCAGCGGTGTCAACAGCGGATAGAGCCAAATACATAAGGGA
>APFE031289342.1:41263-62198 GCA_000404065.3 Pinus taeda
TATATATTTTTAAAAAATCGCTCCCGGATTCGCTCCCAAACCGGGAGCTTCTGAAAATGGTCGCTCCCGCTCCCGCTTCCGCTCCCGCTCCCAAGTAACATAGCTTTTTAGGGCTTTAAATTTCTCAGCAGGATAAAGGAATATTCATATATCAAACCAAGTACATCAAAGAAATGCTCAAGAAATTCCAAATGGAAGATTGCAAGCCAATCCTTAACCCCGTGGTAACATGTTGCAAGTTAAAATAAGATAAATCGTCAAAGGATGTGGACCAAAGGTTGTATATACTATAGATCCATGATTGATAGTCTCTTATATGTGACAGCCTCTCGGCCTGTTGTGATGTAGGCAGTTGGACAAGTAGCAAGATACCAAGCAGCACCAAAAGAATCTCATATTATTGTCGTTAAAAGAATTCTTTGGTAACTTAAGGGCACATCGGAATATTGTCTATGGTATCCCAAAGGAAATGATCTGGTCATCCAAGCTTATACAAATGCAGATTGGGCAGGAAGTGTTGATGATCGTAAGAGTACCAGTGGAGCAGCATTCTATCTAGGTGGTTGTCTTGTTTCATGGTTAAGTAAAAAGCAGTCTTCAATGTCATTATCCACAACAGAAGCAGAATATGTCGCGACAGCAGCTTTTTGTACTCAAGTTCTTTGGATGAAGCAAACTTTGCAAGATCTTCAAGTCAAGTTCGATGAGCCTATTCCCACCTTTTGTGATAACACCAGCGCCATCAGTATATCCAAGAATCATGTGATGCATTCCAAAACGAAGTACATTCCGATTAAATATCATTTCGTTAGAGAGCAGGGCGCTGAAAAGAATATCAAGCTTGAATATGTTGGCACAAAGGAACAAATTGATGACATCTTTACCAAACCATTACCTCGTGAAGCATTTGAGTATCTTCGCTAAAATCTTGGGATTCTCCCAAGATTTCATTAGACTCTCTCTCTTATCTACTCGAGTAGAAAGGGGGAGTGGAGGTGTGTACAGGTCTGCAGGATGGTTGTTTGTCAGGGGGAATTGCCATTTGCCATTGATGACAAAGGGGGAAAGAAGGCAGTGGGAAGAGGTGTCATGATCATAGGGGGAGTATTTGTGTTGCCATCAATGCCAAAGGGGGAGATTGTTGATCAGTCGTTGTCATTGATGTCAACCCAAGAAGCACCAGGGCCTACCCCGATATTGCATGGGCATTTTGACTTGACAACCTAGTCTATTCTTAGTCAAAGATCTTCTAGATGGATTCTACTTGTCGAGATGTTTCCATTGACATATGGCATGCCAAGTAATTCTTCACGGTTTGAGAGATATTCATGTTGGAAGTTAGTAACCCCAGTTAGTGGGCTAAAACCCTATGGGGTTGTGGCATGGCACTCATAATTAGATGTGGTAATTGAATAGTCAATAATTAATAATAAAAAAATTCCTCCTAAAATCCCTCCAACATTCACTTGTTGAGGACCCTCTCAACTCAAGACATTCATATAAATAATGACCCTCATATCCTCCTCTAGTAGGAATTTGTGGCTTCAAACAGGTCATCGTGGCATTCTCGCTATAACTTTTTTCTGTGAAGCTTCAGAAGTTGAAATTAAAATCCATTTGAGCCAAAATCTCGATGAACCTCGTGACTGAATTTCAGATCTTGGTTCGCTATATTTTCAGAGATATGATCTAAGGAAGCTAGGGTTTTTGGAGGCTCCTGAATTCCATGTCAAATAGGCGATGCTGGGAAAATCGTCATAAGTTTCTCTTTCAGCATTGGATTCAAATTTCATAACTAGTGACAAAAAGAGGACGGACTGTGGTTTGTTGAGTAGTGTTTTCAGGGCCGAAGGTCACAACAGTCACACGTGGCACTTCGTACAAGTTCACTCTACTGAACCAATCTATAATCAGGTCATCGTTGGAGATTGTGCATAACTCTTTCTTGAAGAATTTAATCTTGATCAGACTTGTGGGGTTGGAAAAAGGACTCAAAGGGATACCACAGGATGAAATTTCAGACCTTGGAGATCTGAAGTTACATAGATACAACAGATTCAATATCGAGCTCCTAGAAGGCAAGCAAAAGCATGCATTCAAGGATCATTGCAGTAAGGACCACACATCAACAATCAAGGGTAAGTCTCCTATAGCAAGGTATGTATGATTAGTGTTTACATTTGAATTTTGAGTATCATCTCTCACATATGTTTTGCAGGACAATGTAAGTATATACAGTGTCTCGGTTATATCTCTAAGTCTCTATATGTCACAATTAGTTTTTTGGATGTCCTATTCTTGATACTGCACATTTTATACTACATATTCTTGATGTTACGCCAAGTTTGTTAAATCTATATGATGTTGTAAGTTCATGTTACTTGTCTTGTCATAGTTGACAGAATGGTCTCTGTTGTTGTACTTAGAAATTGGTCCATCACAAGTCTAGGGTCTGTCATCAGTTTTTATTGTATATATCTTTAGGTTAGTTTTGGATATAGTCTTGCATAGAGTCCAAGCCTATATCAAGAGTGCGAGCCTTCATCTACTGCTGCAACAAGTCAACAACAAAAGTGACAAGCACACTTCAGGTACGCATTGTAATTTTAATTTGTATTTATTCATTATTATGCACTTACATGTGTTTTGCAAGCAGAGGTAAGTTGAAGGGTATTTTGTTTTCTTTTGGGATTGGTTTTGCCGGGCAAATTCTGCATGCAGGTAGAAGAAGATTCAAGTACAACTTCAAGCAAGGATTCAAGAGCATAAGTATCAAATCAAAGGAAGCATTGTAGCAGGACATCCTTTGAAGACATGACAGCCATCTATATATTGTGAAGAGGTGTCAAGGCCAAGAGTCATCATTGTAAAGTTGTAAAAGAGTCATTTGTAAAAGTGTCATCATTGGAAGAGTCACTATTGTAAAAGAGTCAACCTGCCTAGAGTCGAAAAGGCATTATTGGGAGGTATATGAGTCTTTGTTGGGATGATGTCATGGTTGGGTTGCAAGTCATAGTGTGATTGGGTGTTCTGTCAAAATCATTGTAAATCTTATTGTATCGTGGATTGTTGTCCTTGGTACGGGAATCCACACTCTTGTCTCATTTTAATCATTATAGGGTGGCAAGGAGGTGCTAGGCTGGTGCATGAAGTCGCCTACAGGTTGGAGCCTGTGAACACTTCAAGGTGGTAGGCTGGTCTAGGATATTGGGGCATCCATTTAGTTGACTACTGAAGAAACCAGGGCGTTGGGGCGTCCTTCCAGTGGAAGCTAAGAGAAGAATGCTTTTTCTAGAATTCTAAGAAGTTGTTGCTTTCGTTTCAGTTGGGGCTAAAGATTAAAGAATTTATAAGAAAAGCGTTTGGTGGTTTTTGAACCAGAGGGGGTTTACCATTTTCCACCTAAAAATCTTGTGTCTATTGTGTTCTTTTATTTACTGTTATTACTGCATAAACATTAATAATAATTGAAGATTAACTAATGCTCTGAAAATTTTTGAAAGTGCTAATTTCTAAGGAATATTGATTCATCCCCCCTCTCAGTATTTCCAACAGATGGGACATCCAACTATGCCATTTGGAAGCACAAAATTCAGACAGTGTTTGAGGAGGCAGTAGTTTGGGACATAGTGCAGCAAGTGGTTCTACCCCCCACTGCTACAGATGAACTTGTTGAATTCACAAAAAATAATGCAAAGGCAAAAAGGATTTTGATGGACAGCCTGAAGGATCATGTGGTTTCTCAAGTGAGAGGAAACACATATGCATATTAGATGTGGACAACTTTAACCACTCTCTATTAGAGTACCAATGAGAGCAGGAAGATGGTACTCAAAGAACAATTGAAGAACATCAAGATGGCAAAGGCTAAAAGTGTAGTTCATTATCTTGGCAGGGTCAAACAGGTATGCGATGATTTGACTGCTATTGGTGAGATAGTTGCACCCATAGAGTTAGTCAGGATAGTTGTAGCGGGACTTCCCAAGTCTTGGGAGGTCTTTGGAGATTATGTTACCTCTAGGGAGAATCTTCCCAATTGGAACAGATTCTGGGATGATTGTGTGCAGCATGAAACGCAAAAGACTGGCAGTGGTGGGGTGAAGATAGCAGATGAGGAGGATGTAGCCTTGACAGCCAGGGGGAAGAACAAAGGAAAGGCCAAGAAAGAGGCCTCATTAGATGGGGCTAAGGGAGAGAAGAAGAAAAAGAAAGATATGGATATGTCCAAAATCAAATGTTGGGCATGTTAGAAGATGGGACACTATGTTGCTATGTGTCCTAAGAGGAAGAACAAGGGGAAGAAGGGTACTGCAGCTTCAACACAGGTGGAGCAGTTTGCTTCGCAGTTTGACTAGGACTTTGCATTTATTACTCTACATCTAATAGGATTATTGTTAAAGTTTCTAAGTTTACTTAGTTTAGAAACCCTTCATACACTTTTTCTGATTTATTCCTACCTAATTATTATTTTTCTTTAACAAGTTATTTACAAAGTAAATACTGAAAATAAACACCAGTGCATGCTCAACATATTACAAATCAACAACTAAAAGAAACAAGAACAAACACACCACATGACACCATTATTTTTTGGACCAATGTCCCTGGAAAAACCTAATGCGGGAAAATCGATGCAACTATCTGAGGGTTTTCTTATTAAGCAATATCAGAGTACAATCTGGGTGTTGAACCGGCCTACCAAATAGAGAATTTCCTTAGCAGTTATGCCTCACAGTTTGAGACAAATCTCCTAGCTAAAACCCAGGAAAACCCTTCCGGTAGCTCCTCAGCACAAAACTGCTCTGCAACGCCAGCGTCTGCCCAATCTGGACTGAGTCAGCCCCTCTTTGTCTCACGCTGACCTTGCATCAGCCTTTCTTGGCCTGTGTCAGCCCCAAGAGGCCCTGCGTCAGCTTTTTGGGCCTCTACGTCAGACACGCTGACCTCTTTGTTGCTCCGCGCAGCACTTGGCTGCCTCTGCGTGGTCCTGCGTGAGCCCTTGCTGTCTCTGCGTCACTCTCCTTGGCTGTTACGCTGCTCTCTCGGCACAATCTCTGCCTTTTTTATTTCTCTGTACTCAATGCCCCTCAGCTACTCTCTCAATCACTGATTCTATCTCTCTTAGCAAACCCCGCTCTACAGAATAGAATGACTAATCACTCTGGTGTGTTCTCCAAGTGACCCTCAAGCCTCCTCTTATACTTTTCCTATTGACATATCAACGGCCAAGATTAAGTCCCTAATCAACGGCTAAGATTAGATCTGGCTTGATCCATGTCTTTTGAACCCTTCTAACACAGATTCATATTAATACACATTAATATTTTATTTTCCCTGATTTTAGACTTAGGGACTTCATTAAAAATATTAATTACTTTAATATCTCCTAATCTGTTTAGAATCTGCCCAAACCCTTTCTGGGTATTAGAGATTTCATGTGCCCCAACCTCTCCACCAAATTTCGTGGCTGGAGCACATCCGATGCTACCCCAAATCAGCACTCCCTGTTAGCGAAGATTGTGCTCTAGCAATACTCCTCACTGAGTATTACTCTGATCATCCGACATCGGTACCTATGTTGATGCTAGGCCTTGCTACCCAACATCCTCTGCACTGCTGCATCCTGTACCGTTGCTCATGGTTCTGCCACTACCACTGCTGCATCTGTACAACAGCTCCCTTTGCATCCGTGTTGTTGCTGGTCCTTTCTCCTAGCACTGCATCCGCACTACACCTCCTCTCATCAAGCTACATCGTGTTGCCCACTGCTGCACTGCAACTCAGTTACTGAGAACTAAGTAACTGATCTCCCAACTAACCTCCCTGTTGGACTAGAAACACCCATTGATGTTGAAGCTCCCTCTGCCGCTCCATTCACATCTGTCTCTACACACATCAGCTAGTCCTACTACTCCTCATTGGGGCTCTCGTAGCAAGGTCTAATCCAAGAGGCTGGATACCTTGAGGATCCTACCCCTCATCACCTGTAGTTCGCCTAACTAAATCTCGATGTCTCCCCACTTTCGCTCAAGTGGTGCATGTGCACTCATGGCACAGTCATCGTCTGTCAAAACTTCCTTCTCTGCCCGTGCTGGCACTGCCTTAATCTCGAAAGGCTCTCCCTTACTCTTCTTCCTTGGGCACTAGGTCACATAATGACCCTGTTGACCACTACGTGTCAACTACACATAGCAGTACACCCCCTTTTCTTCACAAAAGGGATAGCGCTTGAGCGACGTGTCCGTGCCTGTCATCATCAGCTCGATCATATTGTTTTGTAAACCCAGTTTGCATGTGTAAATTGTAAATAATCTTAGCAGATCTGAGTCATGTATGTAAATTACCTAGGTGGATCTAATTTCTAGTGATAACCTACGTTCCGGAAGGTTTTTTGTCTCACCGATCCATGATCGACCGAGTTTTCCTTCAGCCTAACCGCAAAGCCGAAATGAATTTTGTCATTAGAATCTTAGAGGAATCCTAGTGTGTTGATCTACTAGATTATATTTGGTCACAGAACTGGGTGGTCTATGAAGGTCTATGTCAAATGGGTTTTCCCCCTTGAGATGTAAAATTGTAAAAGTCATGATGTAAAGTGTCTTGAGGGTTAGAAAATGTTTTAATCCCTTCATAAGTCCTAAGTCCTAGGTCCTAGGTGATTTTTCCAAAGGGCTAAGTTCGAGGATCCAAAAAATATTAAAATTTAAAAATTAAAAATAGATAAAAATAAATAAATAATAATAAAAAATGGAAAAAAAATATAATAAGTCAAATTTTTGAGTAAATAAATGCAGAATTTCAATTTTTTAATATATTAAAATGCATTTAAAAATTCAACGGATGAGATTAAAAGAAACTTTGATCCTCATCGACGGTCGAGATTAGTTTGACATGGATCCCTCGAACTAGTCATTGGGATTTCTCCTTTAAATAGGGTGTTAGGGGTCATTTGAGATCAGATTGGATCTTAGAGTCTGGTACTAAAAAAAGCTCTCTTGTAGTCATTTTTTGTGCAATAAAGAAAGACTTTGGGGTTAAAAATCTCGCTGGTGTTACTCTTCTGGAAATGCTGTAAGATCTTTTATTTTTTTGCATAATTTTATTTTCAGTCATCGTTAATAGCTTGATGAAGATTGATTCAGGCACAGGTATCTTGTCTGATCTCTGGGGTTTGAATGATAGTTTAGATTCTGAAATATAATGGCAAGTATCTCCATTTGATCTAGATTTCACTATTATTTTTTCCCTCTATGTTAATGATTGATTTTAAGTTGTGCAGGAAATCCTTTTTTTTAGATTATCGGGTGTTAGGGGAAGTTCTCGGCTAAACCAGCCAACTCCTGGATTGTGTTTTCTGAGAGATCCCAGCCAGTTTTTGATCTCGAGCTTATCATTTGAAATTTTTTATGAATGCATGAAGTGTTTATTGAAGTATCTCACATTAAAATCAAATCCTGATAATATTACTGTGATTATTGACAAATCTGGCTGCTCAAGAGTCGAAAATCTGTAAATACTGTAATTATTTAGCTGATTTTGGTTTTTCAGTTTTGTTTCCTGCACATATTATTTTTGGGTGTTCTGTTTTTTGCCATTGCAGGTTGCAGGTACAGGCTTTGAGAATTTTTCAGGGTTTCCATCCAGCAATTTGGAGCAGGAAAGATTTAAAATTTTGATCAAGTTTCTGGACTGCGAGTTTGCAAACTGTGTTTTCATTTTTCACTGCTACCTAGGGTTTTATTGCTGCAGAAAAATTTTGAAATTTTTTAGAGGCCGCAGTCATTGCCGCCCTCCTCATTTGATCCTTCACGTTGTACCATATCTTCCACGCATCGTTCAATCTCCTCCGCATCCTATTCTCACGTGGTTTTCGCATTCTTTAAACCCTCATAAACAGCTCATCCAAGCGCAGCCCTCATTTCCATGGTTTCTCCGCTGCCATAACTGCATCCATTCACCCGCAGACCTACCATATCTCACACAGTTTTCCCTCACCAATGCATTGCCATACCTGCAGACAAAACTCAAAATATAAATAAAAAATAAATAAAAAAATGCATTCCCCTTCACTACCCAATCGCACACCTGCAGCCATCTGCGTGTATCCATTCACCTGCAATCCCATTCTCCCTGCGCGGCCATTCTGCGTCCTCAACTGCTCCTCATCGTTGTTCAACCTGCAAAAATCTCCCACGCTGTCATACTCATCTGCACAGTGTGCCTCCTTGCCTACTCCAAAACCTGCAAGCAAACCCTCGGAACTATGAGCAAGCAAACAAATCAAAACGCAGATTTCTCCCCATCGATCTCACGTCAGCTACACCTGCAAACTCATCTGCAGCTCCACACATTTGTTGTCAGACCCGCAAAACATGTACACCCTCATCTCCTGCAGATACGTGTGAGTTCCCCAGCGTACCCGTCCAACTCCATCATGCAACCATTACGGCCTTCAACCTGCAGAGAAAAATCAAAGAAAAAAATTTAAAAAAAATGTAAAACGCGTTTTCTTTTCTACCTTCTATCCATTCATAGGTTTAGCATGCGTATGGTAAGATATTGGTTAGTTTAAGTTTAGATTGTATTTTATTTTAAATGTAGATTAGAATTTTATTAGTTTTGTTATTTTAAAATGTCACTTTCATTTAATTAGGGTTTGATCTTTAGTGTATTTTAGTTTTGATTTTTCTTATTTTAGATTAGTTTAATATTTAGATTTTTGTTTTAGTTTTAGTTTTAGATTTCTTTGAATTTAGATTTAATTTTGCTTAAATTTAGATTTTAAAAATCATAAAATAAAAATATTAAAAAGCAATTGGGTTTTTCTTTTGTATTTATATTAATGTTTGGCCATTTTTTAGCTTTAGTTTAGATATTAATTTTCATTATTTAGGTTATGTTATAAACTTGGGACTTTATATAAAATAAATAAAAAATTAAAAATTTTCAAAAAGATTAAAAAAAAAAAAGTTTTCTTTTTTTTTTTATTGTCTTAGGATTAGTTTTATTCTTGGATTTTATTTTATTCTATTTGATTTTTAGCTTTAAAGAAAAATATATAAAAATTAAAGAAAAAATTATTAAAAATTGAAAAAATCATTTTGGTGTCTTTTTGTGGTATTTTTCTATAGCTAAATGCATTTAATGTTTATTTATAAGTTGGCTATGTGAAAGTGGTAGCGGCCAGCATTTAAATTTTGTGGTCGCTTAAAGCATTTAATCTTTTAAAAATTAATTGTTGGATCATTATTAAAGCGTGGAGTTTATTGAATAGCTTGTATCGCTTGGGATATTCGATGATAAATGATTGTTTTACATGGTTTATACTTCTGCAACATGTAACAAATAATCATTTAATCATTAACTCCATAAGGCATTGGTACATTAATTTCTAAATCAATCAAGTGCTAAGTTGCCTTGTTGTGTCTCCCAACCCAACTGGTCCACAGTTGGTCATCCATTGTCCCATAGGGTCTACCCCCCTTAGCCGCGAGAGATCGGGGATCAAGGTGATAGCCCCCGGCCTGAGCATTGTTGTGACAATCTGTGCGACAACAGACCCATCTCCCCACAGTGGAAGCACTTGATCTTGGAGAGATCTTTCTTCTTCTACTTCTCCTGCTTTCCCTCAGATGCTAGGGCCACATCCTCCTCCTGCTTGACCTTGATCCCTTTGTTGTTGCTACCTATCTTCGACTGTCGTCTGATCTCTTCTTGGCAAAGTGTTGCCCACATCTCGTCTCAAGGTGGGAAAGTCCCTCTGCCCAAGATACTCTAGACAAACACTTCCCAATCTTCTGAGACAGCATTCAGGGTTGTCCTCACCATAAGCTCTTGATTCGGTGTCGCTCCTATAGCAGTCAACTAGTCTCGGATCTCATTCAATCCTCCGAGGAAGGTGTCAATCGATTGACCCTTCTTCATTTGATATGACCTCATCTGTTTCTCGAGCAGCATTCTTCTTTGCATAGAAGTATGGTGGTACAGGTTCTTGAGAGCCTCCCACATCTCAACTGTAGTTTCTTTCTCGGCTATATGTGGTACCACATGATCCTTGACCCCGTCAAGGATAATGCACTTGGCCCTCGCCATCGCCTCTTCATACTTGTCGTTATCATTGGGGTCGACTAGGATAGCTATAACCTTCAAGGCGAAGTTCTTGACATGATTCCTATCAAGCACTGATAAGATTTTGGCCTTCCACACTGCAAAGTTCGATGCTCCGTCCAGTCTATCCTGGTCTCTTACCCCGTGCAGTGCCATGACGCTCCTCTACTTCCCTCCTGGAAGTTCCTTGTTCAACTCTTCTGAGTCTCTACTTCCCGTCTAGAAGTTCTCTTCTGGACTCCCTCTGAGTCCTGATTTCCCTCCTGGAAATCCTTTTGCCGCTTGTCGAGATGCCCCCTACTCTGATCGTCTTGTGCAACTACACTGTTGATCCAAGTTCCTCGGCTAGAAACCCTCGATAACAACTCCTCTAGCCCTACTCTATCAGGTATTGTTCTGACTACGGTACCTCACCATCTCTACTCTGCAATATTTTTGCAACCTTCTAGACTCCAGCAACTGTCTCTCTGTGAACTGCGTCAGCCCCTCTCTGCCTCACGCTGGCTCTGCATCACCCCAGATGGGTCTGCATCAACCCTGGGATGCCCTGTGTCAGCCCTCTGGCCTTCTGCCTCTGCAAACGCTGGCCTCTCTGAGGCTCTGCCCAGATCTCGGCTTCTTCTGCGTGGCTCTAGCTGGCTCTGCGTCACACTCTCTTGGTTTTTGCGTTGTTAGAAACAGCGTTTGTCACCTCGGGACAGCGGTTTCTTGCTACTATTGCTCTGCTCGGCTAATGTCTCTTAGTCCTCCTGTGATGTGCAATCATGCTCTGATACCATGTTAAAGTTCCTAAGTTTACTTAGTTTAGAAACCCTTCATGCACTTTTGTTGATTTATTCCTACCTACTTGTTATTTTTCTTTAACAAGTTATTTACAAAGTAAATACTGAAAATAAACACCAGTGCATGCTCAACATATTACAGATCGGCAACTAAAAGAAACAAGAACAGACACACCACATAACACCATTATTTTTGGACCAATGTCCCCAGAAAAACCCAATGCAGGAAAACCGGTGCAGTTATCTGAGGGTTTTCTTATTAAGCAATATCAGAGTACAATCTGGGTGCCGAAACTAGCGTACCCAACAGAGAATTTCCTTAGCAACTATGCCTCATAGTTTGAGAGAAATCTCTTGGCTGAAACACCGAAAAACCCTTCCGGCGGCTCCATAGCACAAAACTACTCTACAACACCAGCGTATGCCCAATCTAGACTGCGTCAGCCCCTCTTTGTCTCACGCTGGCCCTGCGTCAGCCTTTCTTGGCCTATGTCAGCCCCAGGAGGCCCTGCGTCAGCTTTTTGCGCCTCTGCGTCAGACACACTAGCCTCTGGTGCTCTGTGCAGCACTTGGCTGCCTCTGCTTGAGCCCTTGCTAGCTCTACGTCACTCTCCTTGGCTGTTGCACTGCTCTCCTGGCACAATCTCTGCCTTCTCTGTTTCTCTGTACTCAATGCCCCTCAGCTGCTCTCCTGATCACTAATTCTATCTCTCTTAGCAAACCCCACTCTAGAGAATAGAATGACTGATCACTCTAGAGTCTGGTGTGTTCTCCAAGTGAGCCTCAAGCCTTCTCTTATACTTTTCCTATTGACATATCAATGGTCAAGATTAAGTCCGTAATCAACGGCTAAGATTAGATCTGGTTTGATCCATGTCTTTTGAACCCTTCTAACACAGATTCATATTAATACACATTAATATTTTATTTTTCCTAAGTTTAGACTTAGGGACTCTGTTAAAAATATTAATTATTTTAATATCTCCTAATCTTTTTAGAATCTGCCCAAACCCTTTCTGGGTATTGGAGATCTCATGTGCCCCAACCTCTCCACCAAATTTCGTGGCTGGGGCACATCCAATGCTACCCCAAATAAACAAGTACATCATCCGATGTGTGGTAGACAGAAAGCAAGGCTTCCCGCCATATGACAAGTGCATGAGAGTTCTTTTCAGAGCTTGCAGAGAGGGCACTTGATATTGAGATTGTACTAGGAGATGACCGCACTGTGAGAGTTGTTGGTATGGGGACTGTGACCTTTGAGAGGGAGTCTTTGCCTCCTTTGAAAATCATGGATGTTTTGTATGTTCCAGGGATGAAGAAAAACTTGATTTCAATGTATGCTATGGAGAAGGGGTTTGACGTCACCTTCTTAGGAGGGCAGGTATTGATGCATAGGTATTGATGCATCCCAAGGGAGCTTCCGTCACTTCGTCCAAAGTGATTGGAGTCTACTCTAGGAAATTAAACAGGTTTAGTTTTCAATTGGCAGGAGCATTAGTGAGTAGCCAATCTGGTAGCACTCACACTAGTACCACCAGCAAGAGAGACTTGTGCGAGTTATGGCACCGGAGGATGGTGCATATGCATCATGGACCTTTGAGAGTACTAAGGGAGATCACTACTGGAGTTCCTGATTTTAGTGTCGAGTGTTATGAGGTCTACAGAGGGTGTGCTTTGGGCAAGTACACCAAGTTACCATTCCCAGCAAGCGATAGCAAATCTACAGGTATACTAGACTTGATTCATATTGATGTTAGTGGCCGTATGTCTCATGTGCCTTTGGGCGGTTATGAGTATTATGTTATATTCATTGATGACTACTCTAGGAGGACTTGGATATATTTCCTAAAGACCAAGGGTGAGGTCTTCAATCGCTTTAAAGCAGTGTTGCGAACATCTCGATAACATCCCGATTTTATCTCGAAATCACGACTTTTTGGCCTAGCCGATGTTTGCCGATTTTTAACATATTTTTATGGTATCTTAATTTTGCCGATGTTTGCCGATTTTTTAAAAAATATTTTCCTGATTTTTTGGTTTTTCGGACCATTGTCAATGTTCACAACATTGCTTTAAAGAGTTCAAAGCTCTTGTGGAAAAGCAAACAAGTAGGAAGATTCGGGTCTTAAGGTCAGACAATGGTGGGTTTTCTGACTTATGTGCACAGGAGGGCATTAATAGAGAGTTCACGGTTCCTTACAGCCCCCAGCAGAATGGGGTGTCTGAAAGGAAAAACAGAGCTATTGTTGGGGCTGCTAGAGTGATGATTCATGATCAAGGGTTGCCTTTGTTTTTATGGGTTGAGGCCTGCAATATTGTTGTTTATCTTCAAAACAGGAGTCCTCACAGAGTATTGGGAAATATGACTCCAAAGGAGGCTTTCACAAAAGAGAAGCCTCATGTGGCACATCTTCATATCTTTAGATGTCTCACATATTCTTTTATCCCCAAGGAGCAGAGGACGAAGCTGGAACCCATGGCTAAGAAGGGTATCTTTATGAGTTACAGCAAGACTTCGAAGGCCTATTAGAACTTCATTCCTTCTAAACAGAGAGTGGTGATTAGGAGGGATGTGAAGTTCGAGGAGGAGAGGGCCTATCAGAGATCACAGGAGTATGATGAGAGAGAGTCACAGACTTCTCCTCAACAAGGAGGTCAGGTACAGGGAGCAGGACCTCAAGATTCTGGATCGATTTGTACAGGCACACCAATGGCAAGTTCACCTAGCACTTCTTTAGGGAGTCCACTGGTACAGAGTTCACATGGCACTTCAGCTGACACAGGCACAAGTGCCAGTACAAGTTTTTCGAGGACAGATGTTGGTACAAGCACACCAAGGTTAGTTGGCATACCTTAAGGTTCCCCAGACTAGGGGGCAAAGGATGAGGTTCCCTATGGGGAAGCTTCTGTAGGGAAGAGGAGGCCCAAGTGGCTTCAAGACACCTTGAAGGAAGTGGAGTTCGTTAGTCCTCCGAAGAGGGTGAACAAGGAGAGTGTGCCACCTAAGCAGTTTTGTAGTTATGTAGCCAAGGCTACCAGCATTGTTGACTCTGAGCCTACTATCTATGAGGAGGTTGCCAACCAGGAGGTATGGAGAGAGGCTATGGTGGAGGAGTATGCCTCTATCATTAAGAACAATGTATGGGATGTGGAGCCTAGGCCTGAGGGCACTTCAATTGTGACTTCCAGATGGCTCTACAAGATCAAGCATGTTACAAATGGCAGCATTGAGAAGTTCAAGGTGAGGTTTGTGACTAGAGGGTTCTCACAGATAGAGGGAGTTAACTATGATAAGACCTTCGCTCCCGTAGCTCAGTACACTTCTATCCGGTCCCTTATTTCTATTGTTGCAGAAATGGGTTGGCAAATCCCTCAGATGGATGTGAAGACCGCATTTCTGAACGAAGTTATAGAGGAGGAGGTGTATGTTGAGTAGCCATAAGGCTGTGAGGTACTTGGGCAGGAGACCCATGTATGTCGGTTGAGGTGAGCACTCTACGGACTTAAGCAAGCTTCGAGAGCTTGGTATTCGAGGATTGATACTTATTTGCAGCATATGGGTTTCACGAAGAGTGCGGCAGATCCGAACCTATACTACATTGTTGTAGGCTAAGTTGCACAAAACGGGGAAACGGGTATGAGTTTCTGACACGGGCATGGGTACAAAACGTGACCCCCCCCAAATTTTGGAAACGGGGAAACGCAATATATATATATATATAAGGACATTTAAGAAATATGTGCAATCATAAAGCATATATGATACATTCTAATTTATTACATTATGATTAAATTGTCAATTGTCAATACATAAACTATAAGTCTCTAAATTTACATCACATTTACTCATGAATGATCACATAATGAAAATAGCAATATCCAAAATCACCCACGAGAAATTTCTAATTTCTTGTCTCGTGCTTGATTGGGAGTCTCCTCCTACATAGTCGAACGACCTTAGTGTTCTTGATTAAATACAAGTTCTATACCCTAGTACCCTACGTGCTCTTGATTATTGGGAGTTTCCCCTGCATAGAGGGCTTGGTTTTCTTGATTAAATACAAGTTCCATACCCTAGTACATGACAAAATCCAATGGAAACATTGCAATCCCCCCAATCCTGAAATCCTGAAAAACAGATAAGTCTACTGAATTTTGAGTGAGATCTAAAATTCTATTTTCTCGATATGAAATCCAATGAGGGTGAAACCTCTCAAACATCCTGAGTCATTTCATGGTAATGTTAAAAATTTAAGTAAAATGATGAAAATGAAAAATAAAGGAGAATGTCACTTTTACTTTAAGAATTTAACATTACCATGAACTACATATCAACACTAGGGCCATAGGCTTGAACATTAGGCTGCCCCACTCAAAAAATCCTCTTTTTTATAACTTGAGAGGCATCTAGAAGCATCCAAAAGATATTTTAGTCAGCCAATAGAAAATTAGAAGCGAAAAAATTAAAAAAAAAATACAAGAAAAAGTCAAGTTAGAAGAGGAAACTCCACCGTACGGCCTGGAAAGTTTCCAGGCCGTACGGTATGAGTTTCCTCGTTTTCGTTTCGTTTCTGGTTGGAAACGGACCCTTCTCCAACGTTTCCTGCAACTTAGGTTGTAGGGGATGATCTGCTCATTCTTGTGTTGTATGTTGATGACTTGTTCATTACTGGGGCAGAGAGACTGATTAGTGGTTGCAAGGAGGATCTTGCTATGGAGTTTGAGATGAAGAACATTGGGTAGATGCATTACTTTTTGGGGCTTGAGGTGTGGCAGGAGGAGGGGCATATCTTTCTGGGGCAAGGGCAGTATGTTGTGTGTGGACGTGTTGAGCAGATTTCACATGGCAGACTATAGACCCATGTCTACACCTATGATCACCAACTAGAAGAAGCTTCATGCTTCATATTCTAATTTGGTGGATCCCACATTGTATAGGCAGCTTATTGGGTCCTTGACGTATCTGGTCAACACTAGGCCAAATATATGTTTTGCAGTGAACACACTTAGCCCGTTCATGGTTGAGCCCAAGAAGGTGCACTGGGTAGCTACAAAGCACATTCTTCGCTACGTGCAAGGGAGTGTTGATTATGGTCTAGACTATAGGTGGGGAGATGGAGTGAGCTTGGCAGGTTACACAGATTCAGATTGGGCAGGCTGTGCTTCTGACAGGAAAAGCACTTCAAGGTGTTGCTTTGGATTGGGTTCGAGAGTTGTGTCGCGGTTCAGTCAAAAGCAAAATTCAGTTGATTTGAGTTCTTCTGAGGCTGAGTATATGGCTGCTAGCTAGGCTAGTTGTGAGGCCATTTGGCTTCGCAAGTTGTTGTATGGCCTATTTGATCAGGAGATGAGACCGACGGTTATTCACTGTGATAATCAGAGTTGCATTAAACTCACGGAGAATCCAATGTTTCATGACAGGTCAAAACACATTGACATCAAATATCATTTCATCAGGGACTATGTTCAAAAGCGGGCAGTCAAGCTGGAGTATATATAAATAGATGAGCAAGTGGTCGATGTTCTCACAAAGTCCTTGCCAAGAGGCAAGCATGTCCATTTCAAGGACAAAATGGATGTGGTGAGAAACACCTTCCTTGGTAAGAGGGAGTGTTGATTTTTAATGTACATTGGACAAGTGGTTTCCCATGGGTTAGTCTCTACCTAGGGAAAAGTGTCCAAAATAATTATTTTCCTAAGTGTGAGTTTATAAAGTGAAAGTGACTTTATGAGTGGTAAAGTCAATGTTAAATTATAAAGTGAAAATTGACTTTAGACATAAAGTACAATGTGGGTACTTTATTTAATGGGTGAGTTAAAAAATAGAAAGTGAGAATTAAATGCACATTTATTCTCATCCCTTGATGTGAATGAATCTGAGCCATTAGATCTTAGGGTTGCCCAAAAGTCATTTAGGGAAACAAAAGAGGGAAAAGAAAAGAGAAACTACATTCAGTATTCATGCGCAGATTGGAGAAAGGAGGTTGAGAGCTGGAGAAAAGTTTTGGAGAAATTTGTCGTAGCAAGCTGAAGGAGTGATTTCTGGGCAAAGCTGGGCATGGAAATCAAGGTTTAGAAGACAGCAGAAGGTACAGTATGAACATCATTTAATGTTGTGAGTTGCACGTCGTTCGAGAGAAGTTTTGAACAAAAAAATTGAAAAAAAAATCGTACAGTGGTACAGAAATCCATATAGTCTGTACAGGACAATCCATACAGTTGTATCTGTACCATACATATTTTTAGCTTCAAGTGGGCACAGAAATCGAGGCAAAGTGGGCACGGTATTCAAGGAATTTTGGGTTGAAGAGATAAGTAGTATTTTGTTGTTTTGTTTTGCCTGCAAATGTATTTTTCCTAAACTTGAAAGATAAATAAATTTGAGGAGCTCTCTAACAGGTTTTCCCCAGAGAAGATTGAAGGGGTTTTGCCTGGGTCTAAGTTGACCAAAAATTTGTGTATTTTTATGTGTGTTGCTGGTCTAGTTATGTCCAGACTCCATATTTATTTTCAACATGTGTTGACAGTCCCATGTGTTTTAATCTGAAAATTTCATTTCCAGAATTCGATATGTTGAATGTATGTTTATGGGAAAGGGCATTTAACTGAATGAGAGTGATAAGGTGAAATTAAAACTGGGTTGGGATTGTTGGAAACTTTTTTTTTGTCATCAAATTTCAACATTTGGAAACTAGCGTGGGACCCTAGGGTTATACGGTTTGACAGTCTAGCTACAATTAGGGATGAGCTAGTCTTTAGATGGGAAGATCACACAGATCTTCCATTAGACCTCAATTTTATAGAAAGCATTTCACATCTTAGTGATTCGTTAATGTTATGGGGCGCCTCACTAGTACGACAGTATTGTCAGCAAGAGGAGGTCGTGATTATCTCATGCAGACGAGGATCCTTTTTTAGAGTGGTTGGATTGTACCTTCAAGAGTTCACTCTTGAGGTACACAGGATTGGTTCCCTATTAGGGCATCTTCTCCACGAGTTGATCAAGGTTTTGCATTATTAAGATGCTCTACTTATTGGTGGTAAGTAGAGGGCCTTTGGTGCCTATACCTTGTTAGATAGGGAGTGGAACGAGGAATGCTACACGTTGATCAGAGGATGGTTTGGGACCCTGGTATCAAGGGATTCATTCATGTTGGGGCAATAAAGTGGCATGGAGTGGCTCTATGGTACATTTGGGACCCTAATATTAATTTCAATTTGGGTCAGCTTGTGAAGCGACATCTTGTGATGGCAATGCTTGAGGACAAGAAATTTTGGGGAGGGAGGATTGTAATGTCCCCAATTTTTGGATTACCTTGTGATGTGGTTAGGGGAGATTTCCACAGCTTGTGTCGGCCAAGTCATAGGAGCGAGATTACACCTTTGGTAGGCCTTGAGGGTTTGGAGGAGTTTTATGGGGTCCGACTGGGATCAGTTGCCATATTTCATCATCGGGATTAGTTCTGCACAGTTCAAATTTGGTTCCATTGCAATCCAGTGATTCCCATAAAACGGGGTTATTATCAAGCAGATTTTAATTATTTACACTTAAGGCGTTATTTGGGATTGATTATTTGGAGGAACACTTTAGTGTAATAGCTCATTGGAATCTAGATGAAAAGATCTACAAGGCAAGATGATGAAAAGGGACTTTGAGATGGTCGGTGTGATCATGGTGATCAATTAAGCATTTTCTGGGTTATAAGTGACTTTGATTAGTTAATAAAAAGTCACTTTATTAAATAAAAGAAGGGAAAAGTGTTTTTTATTAATTAATTGGAGAAAAGGCCAAAAAGGGGCAAAAGTCACTTGGAGAAAATAAGAAAAGCTCATTTAGTGACTTTATCAATTAAAAATAAAAATTAAGGTGGTTTAGAAGGTTGGCAAAAGATCCAACAAATCTTTAAAAAGGGAGAGGGGGTTACTTCTCAATCATTCTATTCTATTCATCATTACTTTGAAGATCGATTTGGCTCAAGCAAATTTCATACAAGGGTTTCAAGCGAAACCCTTCAGCTGATTTTGGTGGACTTCGAGTGCCACCCTAGTTGGCTCTTTGGGAAGATTACTTCAGATCTTCCACTTATGCAAACAAAAGATTTTGCAAGTGTTTGGAGAGGATTTTCCAGAAGACAGTCCCTTGGCTAGAGAGCTAATTGTTTGAGCTTTGGTCCTTGACATTGTAGATTCGAACTATATTATGGAGGCTGAAATTACTGGAGTCTAAGTTTCTATTTGCTAGAGTCTAATTCCATTTATTGAGGTCGAGTTTCTCTTTGTCGGAGATCTTCTATTTGTTGGGGCCAAGTGTATTTGCCGAAGATCTTTCATTCGCAGGGCTGAGTTTATCATTATTGCAAAGGCCGAGTTCGTGATTGGCAAGGGTCAAGTTTGTTGGGTAAAATTTGTCATGTGAGTAGGCAGAGATCATTCAGTCACAAGGGTTGAATTTATTGTATTTTCCAGGAGACGAGTCGTGATTTGAAGAGGCTGAGGTCGTGGGTTTTACTGGGACCAAGTTTGATGTATTTGCTTGGTCGGAAGGGCCAAATCCTGTAGTAGATCAAGCTGTGCAAGAATGCCAAATTTATCTAGTGTGAGTGCCTATTCCAGAGAGCAGTGAAAAGGGTGGCTGAGTTATTAAATTGTTGGGGACGAGATCCATTATTGACGGCTGAGTTTACATAATAATTGGAACAAGTATTTCCTGAAATATATTTGTCGAATTGCTCACTATTCTCGGAGGCCGAGTTCACCTGTTGGAGGTCTCAAGTATTTGCTGGAGGAGGCTGATTTATTTGCTGAGGGCCGTGTTATTTGTCTGAGTTCGAGTTATCTTGTTGCCAGGCCGAATTTGCTTGTTGGATCCAAGTTCTTTTTCAGAGGGCCGAGATCATCATTCTTAAAGACAGAGTTGTTCTAGCAATTTGCCGAAGTTGTATTACATGTTCACAAACAGATATTTGGCATGTAAACCCCTTGATTAAGTCAATAAAATTCTGTCTGTGCCTTAAAATATCTCTGTTATAGGTGTTTGTTGATTTTTCATTCAAAGTATTCGAAGAAAAACTTGCACACAAAGTGTTTGTCAAAATTCCTAAAAGAGAATTTAATATTTTTGCAAGTTGTGCTAGCATATTTTAGCAATTGGATATTACAACTTGAGCCATTGTGTCCATTTATCAAATGCAAAGAAATAAAGATATCCTTCTAAACATTTATTCAAAATTACTAAATTTAAAACAGAAATTCTAATAGATGTACACTTGCTTCAAGAAAATAGGAGCATTCAATTGCAAATATCCAATGTTCCATTATATAAGGCAGCTAGAAGTAACATGAGCAAGATGGTCATTTAATATTTACTTTTATTACAAAAATCAAAATGATGTGGAAACCATTACATACTATGTACAGGCACAATCCCTTCAGGGAAAGCTTGGAACCCATCATAGGATTTGATTATATCCTTCTGAGGTGTCAAGAAAACGTAGCCTTTGTAGTCATCAAGATTCTCTATAAGATGATAATGGTTGAAAGAGTTCCGCCTTCCTTGGATCTGCATCCGCAAAATACTTCATAAGTCTACAAATATGTTGGAAAACCCTCCAAACAAACAGTGCAAAGATAGCCTTTGTTTCTTAATATGATGAAACTCAAAAGAGTTCTATCTTCACAGATCGTCGTTTCTAAAATACATTGGCATATGCTGTCCAAAATAACAGATCATTACTCTAAAAAAGTTTGAAATTTGTTGGACATATCTTAACCAGAATGGCTTGACTGACAAGTTCATAGTCAAAATAAAAATGATATTTCAAGCTAGGAGCAAGAGAGAATACAAGCATATTATGGCTGTTCTAACTCATAACAGACTATCATCGCATCCTGATACTGTAGAAAATTAGGATAGAATTCTGCACAATTGCCTCCAATTTTCCACTACCGTATTTTAGGTTGGAAAATATGACCTTTTATGAGTTACAAGAATGCCCCTGCAAAGAATAGCCAAGCCCTTAGCCTCTGCATCATTTTTGGTTGAT